>JAABKJ010000390.1:0-51145 GCA_011634705.1 Andricus grossulariae | reverse complement strand
TTAAATTGTGAATCAATTTGTTGCTTATTCTGCAAAAATTATTCATGATAAAATGGATTTCTTTTCAATCTTAATTTGAAAAATTTTAAATACAGACACTAAACTAATGATTCTTCCCAATCTGCAGGGTTTGCTTATGAATACAATTTTTAAGATTTCTTTGAATTGAGTTTACATATTTTACTCAATTTTCGTGTAAGAAGTCTTCTTCTTATGTAAATTGTTGAAAAAAGAATGTTTTGAATTCTAGAAATTTATCTAGAAATGCATTTCAATATTTTGGATCGCTTTCTTTTCCTATATGCAAAAATTAATAATCTGAATTAGATTGGCTTCAGAATCACCCAAGAAAAAAAAATAAAATAAAAAAAAAATGAACTTCAACTTCTTACTCAAAGTTAGTTCTTTGCAGGATTTAATTCTCCGATGTTGCCTTAATATTTCAAGTGAGAAATGAAAAAAGCGATCGAGCCCTTTTTTGAAAATTCATATTTTGATTTTGTAAGATTATTTTTTTATTTAAAAATTTTTATCATGTGTACACATAAAAAATGTATTAAAAAATTTCTCACAAACATTTCTGTCAAACAATTTTTGTAGTCCAAATAGTGCTACAAAAACCTCTATAGAGGACCTAGTTTCTGTTTGACATAAAATTTTATTCGAACTTTTTTACTGTATATGTTATGTATATAACATGATATAACATAATAACATAATATATACATAATATAACATGACATAATATTTATATATATAAATTTGAACTGTCAAGGAAGGACTCGATCAATTCTTTCATCTCTTACATAGAATATTCTGATAAAATCAGGGAATGGAATGTATTCTTACAATGATATTTATAACCTTCTTTATGTTTTTTTACAACAAAATCATGCGACTGATTTTTTCAAAAACATTGTCCAATTTTCTCACAATTTTAAAATTAAAAACTTCGGAATTATTTTAAAAAATAACAGTTTTTCTAATATCACCAAATGTTCACGATAGTCTCTAAAAGGATGATAATGTATTAATTATATTCCTATAATTATTTCCGATAATCAATAATAATTATATTATCTATCAAATAGAATTATTTTCGCTTGGCAAATAAAAAATGCAGATGTGCTATTCAAAATAAGGATCGGTGGCTCAAAGTTACACTCGAATCCGGGTGAAGAAACTTAACATGTACTTGTGCTATTCGATTTCAGAAAATCGGACTGCAGCAAGACCGGGGATCCTCATGAGCAAAAACACATCTGCGCAGATTTGTTTCATTAATCAGGATCCGAGGGTTCAGCACTATCACAAATCCTGAAATTTGTGTAGATATGCTAGAATTTCTGCAGATACATTGTTTCTTCATCAGGAATTCTCAAAAATCGCTGTAGATATGCTAATTGAGACCTTATTATCTCAAGATTTAATTACAATTTCTAATAATGATGAGCATAGTTAAATTCACCTTTTCATTATGAATCCAACCATATAAAAAAATCATTTTTGATAGAAATGCAGTTGTACAGTTTCTTCATCAGGACGGTAGCCCTTTAGGAAGGTTTCCCCTACACCAAAAATCCAAGTAATTAGCCCCTCGATTGTACCTATTTTGGAATCGTTGAAGCTTCATTTGTTTGCACCCCCATGGAGCAACTTGTTTGTAAAATGGACCATATAGCAAAATTTTCTAACGATAACAATTATATTTGCGAGAGACTTCATTACGCATTTGCCGGGAGCGGCTTCTACTCTTTATTTATGGACAAGCTCATTATTTCTGTTCAGGTAAGCATATGAAAAATTGTCTGTGCCCACCCTCTCGCCCTAACTTCTATCTTTCTCCACCCTGCCTCGGTCCCTTTCTCGCTAGGCAGAAATGCAGTTTGTTATATTCCTCTGGGTTTATTTTTTTCGACAATTTCAAGTCTGCACCAGTTACAGCCGAACTGAACTTCTCTGGCTTTTGCCCTGCGGTTTTCTGTATATGCAAGCGAACAAAGGGAGTTGTTCGAGGTATGTTCTGATTTTTTGTTCACTGTTGCAGATTTACTCGGATGCCGAAACTATTCACACTTCAGAGAACTCTATGTTTTTTGCTGAACTTTTGTGTATGTATCTTCTAAATTTACTATTGCTTAGAAAATTTTCAAGCACTATATTCCATTACTCTGTTACTTCAAAATTCAGGGACTTAATTAAATTGGCGCAAAGCAGTGAAAAAAAATTTTAAAATTTCGTTAAAATCTGCCCTTTTGTTAATAATGTTTAAAAAAAAAATTTGTCATGCAAATTAAAATAGAAAAATTGGCCAAACCATAAGAAAATTGAAAAAAATGTAAAAAAATTAAAAAATTAGTAGAATTTACTTTTTACTCTATAAGCTGCTTCTTAGCTAGTCTAATTATTTTAGTTCGAAGAAATATTTGTGATAATATGTGAAATTTCGGTGAACCCGCCCTCAACATTTGAAATGAAAATGAATTCATTTTTTTGTTGTTGAAGATTCATCTCTTCGTTTCAAAATTTACCTATTTTTTTGAAAATTAATTTCATTGTTGATTGAGAAATATAGTTTTTTAAATGAAAAACTAACTATTCCATTTTTGGTTGAATTTTTTTAGTTGAAAATTCAAGTATTTGGTTGACATTTTGATTGTTCTGCTAAAAAATCGTTTTTTTTGGATGAGAATAAATTTTCTTGATTGAATGGTCATCCTTTTTGCTTGAAAATGCAACTACTTGGTTAAAAATAACTTGTCTTGAATGCGAATTCGAGTATTTTGCTGAATATTCGTATTTTTTCGCTGAATTCAAATGTTCTTTATTAAAAATTAAAATCAAGTTTTTTGAAATATCAATCATTTCAATTTTTTGTGAAAATTGATATTTTTTAATTAACTACTTCGTTTACACTTAAACTAATTTGTACAAAAGTCATTTTTTTTGTTTAGGATTCATCTTCTTAGTTGAAAATTCACCCTTTTTGTAGAAAAATCGTCTTCTTGGCATGAAAATTCAACCTTTCGGTAACAAATTAAACTATTTAGTTGAAAATCAACTTTTTTATTGAAAATTCATCTTTTTAGTAGCAAATGAAACTACTTTGTCAGAAAATTTAAATATCTGGTTGTTAATTAAACTAATAATTAGAAAATTCAACTATTCTGTCAGAAAATAGTTTTTTTTATTAAATATAAACATTTTTTTTGAAAATGTGGTTATCCCATGTAGTTAAACATTTTTCCTCTATAAGTTGAAAATTCAACCATTTGGTACAAAATTCATGTATTTTTTTAGAAATTCGTCTATTTAGAAAAAATTAATCTTTTTTGTTAAAAATTCATGATTTTGGTTAAGAATAGAACGATCTTATTCAAAATTCGTTTTTTTAGTTCAATTCAACCGGTTGAAAATTCGTTCTGTTTTTGTTGAAATATTAACTATTACATGTTTTGTTAAGAATTCATTTTTCCTTTTTTTTCAAATCAACTACTTGGCTTAAGGTTGAACTACTTTGTGAAAATTTTATTTTGTTGTTGTTGAAGATTTATCTCTTCAGTTGAAAATTTATATTTTCGGGTTGAAAAATGAAGCTGTTCTATAGAAAAATTCGTCTCTTTGGCTTAAAAATCCAAACATTGAGTAGAGAATTAAACTATGTGGTTGAAAATTAATTTCTTTGTTTAAAATTTATTTTTTTTGGTTGAAAATTAAACTGCTTCGCTAAAAAAATTAAACTATATGGCTAAAAGTTATACTATTTATTTGAAAATTCAACTATTCTGTTGAAAACTCTTTTTTTTTTGGCTAAACATACAATTGTTAATCTGAAAATGTAGCTATTCCATTTTTGGTTAAAAAATGTTTCTCTATAAGTTGAAAATTCAACCATTTGGTAGAAAATTTCTGTATTTTCTTGAAAATTCGTCTATTTGCGTAGAAAATTAGTCTTGTTTGTTAGAAATTTATCATTTTGGTTGAGAATTTAACTATCTTATTAAAAAATTTTTTGTTTTCAGTTGATTTCAACTGCTTAAAATTGGTTTCTTTTTATTGAAAATTAGTATTTTTGACTAAAAATCTAACGATTTCATTTTTGGTTAAAAATTGATATTTTTTAGTTAAAAATTCAACTATTTCGTTGAAAATTCATTTATTTGGTTGAGCTTTCGATTATTTTTTTATTAGTCTTTTTTGTTCGAATTCAACTTGTTCATAACTCTTTTCGTTGTTTCTGGAAATTAGTTTTTTAACTGCAAAAACTGTGCGATTTTTGGTTGAAAACTAATCTTTCTTGGTTGAAAATTCAATTATTTTGTTTAAAATTCATGTATTTTATCGAAAATTCATTTATTTTGTTGAAAATTCGTCTTTTGGTATAAAATTAATCTTTTTATTTGATAATTCATCTTTATAGGTTAAAAATGCAGCTATTTGGTAAAAAGATTCAAGTATTGTTCTCAAACTTTGACTTTTTGGATTAAAAATTCATCTTTTATAGTTGACATAAAATTAAGTTTTTTGTCAAAAAATTTAACTTTTTGGGTTGAGAATGCAACCATTAATTTTTCTGTGTGAATAATATTGGTCTTCAGTGAATCAAAACTGATTTAAATTTTATTTTTTGATCAGATAAGTGTCACAGAACACTTAAGACACCCCTCCTACATGACACTTTGCATCGTCAATAATTTTTTTTTTTTTAAATTAGCTTTCTTTTAAATGTCGAAAAATATTAATTTTAGATAAAAAAATGTTTTTCACAAAAGATGTAGATCACGTCGAAACACATATTTTTTATATTAATACTTTTTCTATAAAATCAATATTTTTCGAGAAAAATGACGAAAATTAATTTGCAGGGGTTTTGTTACAAAAACATTTCAAAACTTGTAATATTAGTGTCCAAAAAAAGTTTGAAAGAATAAACTCTTATCATTGAAAAATATTTAATACCACCACTAGGATGCGTGGTTATTTTTTGGGTCGTTGGAAAAGGGTTCGGCACGAATGGTGGGGGGGGGGGCATTTAAAGTGGCCCAAAACCCCTCCTACCACGCATGCCGACTTCTTCTTCAACGCCCGAAAAAAAATCTGAAAATTCATTTTTGTCATTTTTCTCGAAAAATATTAATTTTAGAAAAAAGTATGAATATAAAAAGTATGAATGTAAAAAATATGTGTTTCAACGAGATCTGCAACTTTTGTGAACAAAATTTTCCTCCAAAATCAATATTTTTGAGATTTTGAAAAAAAAATTAATTTTTAGAAATTAATGAACTCTGAAAAAAGATCTTTCTCCTTCGCTCTGGTGGAGTCGAACGATACGTCTTCTGATTGCCGGTCGGGTGCTTTAACCACTAAGCTACTAGAGAGATTGATGGCAGATGCTTTTTCCAAATATACGCTTTTTATAGCAAGGTTTTATGTTTAGAAAACAAGTTGAATTTGATAGAATCTGTATTATCATTGGAGTTGGTAACGATCGATCATATATAGATATATTTCAAAAACGATGAAACTGGAAATCAACAATATAGATCTAAGGTAACTCCTTAAATAACAGAAATTCTTAAAGTCATTTCGGACTACATTGGAATTTGAAAATTTATAAATAAAAAATTAATGAATTCTGAAAAAATATCCTTTTCCTTCGTCCGGTGGGAGTCGAACACCACGTCTTTCGATTGCCGGTCGGGTTCTTTAACCACTAAGCTACTAGAGAGATCGAAGGCAGATGCTTTTCCCAGATATACGCTTTTTATAGCAAGGCGTTATTTTTAGAAAACAGTTTAAATTAGATGGAATCTGTATTATCATCGGAGTAAATATACTAAGTAAATAAATAGCGTAAATATCTGTATTACCATTCTGGAAAAAGCATCTGCCTTCGATCTCTCTAGTAGCTTAGTGGTTAAAGCACCCGACCGGCAATCGGAAGACGTGGTGCTTGAATCCCCCCGGAGCGAAGGAGAATGATCTTTTCCAGAATTTATTGATTTTTAATTTATAAATTTTCAAATTCCATCTAGTCCGAAATAACGTTAAGAATTTCTGTTCTAGATCGATATTGTTGGTTTCCAGTTTCATAGTTTTTGAAAGTTATCTACATATGATCGATTGTTACCAACTCCGATGATAATACAGATTCCATCTTATTTAACTAATTTAAAGAAAAAATCAAAATTACCAATAACTTAATTTATATTCATCTGCGCCAAAAATCCTTTCATTGCGTTCAACTAGGGTCTAACAGGATTCCCTAGGCCAAGTATCAAGTTGGTATCAAGTCAATATTCTTGGATGACCTTTTCGGAAGTATACTTAAATGTGCTACGTAATTTCTGGATGGCCCCAAAGAGGAAATTGTAATTGTTTCTTTCTGTCTGTCTTATTTAGAAGGCAATTGAAGGATCTTTTCAATTTTTAGGGTTTCGTAACCCCGGACAGAAACCCTTATAGTAACGGTAGGATGCCCGTCCGTCCTTTATATTTTTTTCCGGTATAAAAAGTCAGGGGAGGGTAAGTAGGGAAGGGGAATTCAGAGTGGTGGGTTAGCGAAAGTGATTGGAGGAAATGAGAAGTAGGAAAGTGATAGTAGGTGAGGGGTGGTATAAGAGGAGAAGTTGGAGATAGGGGAGTAGCAGTATGGAGGTGGTGAGGAAAGGGCTTATGAAGGCTAGTGTTGGAGGGGAAATAAGACCTGAGATAAATTAGGAGAAAGGGAAGGGGAGTATATAATGAAAATTAAAGGAAGTGATGAGGTGGGTTATCGAAGAAGCGACTGTTAGGGATTATACGAGTAAGCTCTGATCGGATAGGACCAGATGGTACAAAAGAGAAGGAGAGGTGTGGAAAAAATGTTCAAAATAGCGTGACGTAGTTTCTGAAGGGCCGCATATCATTTCGATTCCATTTCGAGATCAAATTGATCAACTGGAATTTACTGTGCTGAAATTGGTATTTTCGTTTATTTTACTTTCGAGATAATGGAAGAAGGTGGGAAGGGGAAGGCAGTCGGTTTTCATGGTTTCTTAGTCCCGGAGGAGAAACCTTTGTAATTTCAGTCCAAAGTGAGTTGTGGGAAGTATAAGAAATAAGGGAAAATGAGACGGCAAGAAGTGGGTATAGTGGGGGGAACTGACGGGAGAAGTAGTGGAAGTGATGGAATCTTGGGGAGGGGAAGGAGAGTAGGGGAAGGTGATGGGGGAAGTCAGGGCAAGTGAAGAGAGAAGTTCTGGGGGAAATGTGGAGAAATGAGAGTGTAGGGGAAGTGAGGGTTAAATGTGGGGTAGGCAAGCATGGGAAGGTTAGCTGAAGAATGGTTAGCTGGGCACGCGAGGAGAGGGGGAAGTAGATGAGGAAGAATTTGGGGAAGGAAGGGGAACCGAAGGTTGAAGTTTTTGGGGAAGTAGTGAAATGTAGGCAGAGAAGAGGAGGAACAGTATGGAAGGGAGAGGTTTGAACGACTTGATTAACGTCCTAATTAGCTACGAAACCTTTTCTTGTAGGTACATAGCTACTTTGATTAATTTTTTGCATCAATTATATACTGTAGTTTCTGTTTTTTAAATTTTTTATTTAATTTTGTGTAGAAATTTTAGATATTTCATTGTTTGATCATATTTTGTTTGTTTTATGAAACTATGTCTAGCTGCGTGTAACCCTTTCCTTATGGATGAGCGAGTTGTCTTCGTATCTTCCATCAACAATTTTGCGACGCTTAGTTTCTCCGGATATGCAGAAGACAAACTTGGACACAAAAGGTGCATCCGCCCGAGAGAGACGGATCCCAGGAGGGAAAAAGAAAAATCACCGTCCTCGCTAAACTTAGATGAAGTGATAGGCTAAGATGTCGAGTCCCAGCGACGTATCAAGAACATAAAAGACTCAGGAATAAGATAGAAAAATTAACTAACAAATAGGTTTTTCGAAAGATTTCTCAATTTAAACAATTAAAAAAATTCGTTAATTCTAGAAATAATTTTTTTGGGACAAGATTTTTAATTTCAAAAATTCAGTAGTAGATTTTCAAAAATAAAATCAGGACGACCGCAGGTCAGGGAAAACCTGGAAATTAGGAAAAAGCCAGGGAATTTCTTCGGTTAGGGAAAATCAGTGATTTTGAACAAATATTGCAAAAGTGATAGAATTTCTGTAAGAAACAGTTCAAGTAACTATCAAGAGTAATAAGTACTGCCATACAGTTACTTTTGGTCACTTTTTTTTAAATCCCTTTTTAGTCACTTTTTCAAGATGAAGTCGCTATAGTCACTTTTTTAGGTGGAATGTATTTTAAAATATTTCAAATAATTGGTAATTATTTGCAATAATTTAACAGGATTTCAAAGAATTTGAAATATTTTACGGTATTTAAAAAAATTCCAAAGATTTCAAAATATTTGATAGATTTACAATATGTTAGGGTATTTTAAAAGATACCAAGGAATTTGTAATACATGTTAATAATTTGAAGGGATTCTAAAGAATTTTAAAGATTTTAAGGTATTTTTCGAAATTACAAAGAATTTTCAAGAACTTTGAAAAGTTTCAAAGGATTTTGAAACATTTCAATGAATTGGAAATAATTTAGGGTATTTTCAAAGATTCCAAGGCATTTTTAAGAGCTATAAAAAGCTTTAGAGGATTTTAAAAGATGCTAAGAAATTTTGTATCGATTTAAATAATTTTAAGGGTCTGAAAGGATTTAAAATATTTCATGGTATCTCAAAAGTTTCCCATGCATTTTTAAGAACTTTGAAAAGTTTTCAGGGACTTTAAAAGAGTTTAAAGGTTTTGAAATATTTTATTGGATTACAAAAGATTATAAGAATTTTTTATTTATTTCAATAATTTGAAGGGATTTCAAAGAATTTGGAAAATTTTAGGATAATAAGAAAAATTTTAAGGCCAATTTTTAAGATATTTGACAAATATTAAAGGATTTTTAAGAATTTTGAAGATTTGAAAGGATTTCAAAAAATGTTCATGCGGCTGTGAAGAATTTCCTAGAATTTTGGAAAATATGGAACGATTTTACAGGATATATAAGATTTTACGATATTTTAAAAGATGCCCAGGGATGTTCCAGAGATTTAATATATTTCCAGTGAATTCTAAAGATTTTACATTATTTGAAATGCTTTATCGAATTTAAAAAGATTCTAAAGAATTTAAAATTTATTTCAATAATTTGAAAGGATTTTGAAGTTTTAAAAAAATTTTAGGATATTTAAAAAATTCGAAGAATTTCCAAGAATTTTGAATTGTTTTCAGTATTTTAACAAGATTTTGAAGAATTGTAAATATTTTAGGGATTCTTGAAAGATTCCGAAAATTTTTTCATTGATTCCAAAAATTTGAATTTGATTTCAAAGGATTTGTAATAAGCGTATTTTATCGAATTTAAAAAAATTACAATATCCGTTATCAAGATATTCAGAAAATGACAAGAAATTTTCAATGATATTAATGATTTTGAGGGATTACATAAATTGTAAAGGCTGTAAAGAATTTTCGAAAATTTTCAAAGATATGGAACAATTTCACAGGACTCACAAGTGTTTATATAATTTTAAAAGATTCCAAGGGATTTTCAAAAGCTTTAGAAAATTTTGAATGATTTCAAAAGATTGTAAATATTGTAAGGTATTTAAAAATATTCTAAGGAATTTTGAATTGTTTTTAGCAATGTAATATAATTTTTGGGGCCTTAGAATATTTTAGAGATTTTCAAAATTTTTTTAAAATTTAGAATGGATTTGAATAATTTGAAGTATTTTAAAGAATTTGAAATATTTTAGAGTATCTTTTTTTTAAGCGTATCTAATTTTTAAGCGTTTTCAAAAGATTTGAACGAATTCGAAATATTTCATTGATTTTAGAAGATTCGAAGGAATTTTAAATTTATTTCGATGATCTGCAGGGATTTCAAAGTAATTAAAAAAATTAAGGATATTTTAAATAATAGTTTTCTAGAATTTCGGAAGATATAAAACGATTTTACATAACTTATAGGGTTTTACGATATTTTAAAATATTTCAATGTATTTTTAATTAATTCTAATCATTTGAATTGACCTAAAAGGATTTTAAACATTGTACGTCATTTTAGAAAATTACAAAAAAAATTTTCAAGTTATTTGAAAAAATATTCAGGGATTGTCAATAATTTGAATGGTTTTAAGGGATTTGAACATGTCTCCATGTGGCTGTGAAGAATTTCCTATAATTTTTGGACTTTAAAAAAATGTCAGCCATTTCAAGTGATTTAAGCGAATTTGAAATATTTTAGGGAATCTTAAAAGGTTTCCAAGAACTTTTGATTGATTTCAGTAATTCAAGTGGATTTGGAATGATTCCAAAAATTATATAATTTCAAGGAATTTCCAAGTATCTTAATGCTTTTCAGGACTTTCAAAATTGTTTATGTGGCTGTAAAGAATTTCCTTGAATTCGGGAAGACATGGAACAATTTAACAGGACCTATGAGGGTTTACGATATTTCAAAAGATTTTAAGAGACTTCAAGAGCTTCAAACAAATTTTATGGATTGAAAAAGGTTTCAGAGGATTTGAAATATTTTAGAAAATTTTAAAAGGTTTCAAAGATTTTTTTTATTTCAATAAGTTGTATAGATTTCAAAAGATTCCAATGTCAATTTTCAAGAGATTAAAAAACTTTCAACGGATTCCCAAGTATTTCAATAATTTTAAAGGGTTTCAAAAAAAATGTTGTTTCGGCTGTACAGAATTTTCTAGAATTTCGAAAGATAAAGGACGATTTTGGAGAACCTATCAAAATTTACGATATTTTAAAAACTTCCAAGTGATTTTCGAGTGCTTCAAAAAATTGTCAATGATCTCAAAAGAATTGTGAGGATATCAAATATTTTAGGAATTTTTATTAGATACCAAAAAATTTTAAATAAATTTCAATAATTTGAAGACATTTGAAAGGATTCGAAGTATTTTAGAGTATTTTAGAAGATTCCAAGCTATTTTTAGGACCTTCAGAAGTTTTTAGGGAATTTTAAAAGATTTTAAATGGTTTTAAATATTTCAGGGTATTTTAAAAGATGATGAGGAATTTTACAAGGATTCCTAGGATTTGATTGATCCTAAGGAATTTTAAAAGCTCTCAAGGTATTTGAAAAAAAATTTCTAGGATTTCAGGAAATATCAGATTTTTTTAGAATTTCACGGGATTTTTCAATATTTTAATTGATTTCTAAGAGTTTATTCATAAGAAGTGAGAGATTTCGTAGAGTTACGAATATTTGAAGAGATTTTTGCATGCTTTTTGCAATTCAATTGAATTCATTTGGAATTCACCTTGAATTTGTATCAATTTGTCCTGAATTCTTTCAAATTCTATTAAATACTATATAGTTCACTTGAATTATTCAAAATGTACAGAATTCTACTTAATTCAATCCATCCTTCAAGATTTTATCAAATCTTTTTGAATTCGCTTAAATTTGTCTAAACTCATTTCAAACTTATTGAATTAAATAACATTCTTTTTTTTTTATTATTTCAAATTGACATCAATTTTTTTTCACGTTAAATTTTTATGAATTTCATCCAATTTGTTTCACTTCCGTAAATTTCTCTAAATTCACTATAAATTTTAATGAAAGCAATATTATTTTTCTAATTTTTTCTAATTTATTCAAATTCTATTGAATTTAAGTTGAATTATTTTGAAGTATTGAGAATCGAATGACTTTTAAATTCTTTAAATTCAAAAGAATTTTAGTCACATTATTAATGCACATTAGTCACATTTAGTCACTTTTTGGGTTAAATATATCTTCGATAATAAATTGAATAATTTCAAATAATTGTTTATTTATAATTACTTGATTAAGTATCGCCTTTAAATAAGTATTGTCCAGGAAAAGTGAAAAATAACAGGGAAAAATCAGGAAATTTGGCAAATGAAGTTCTGTGGCCAGCCTGAAAATGTTTCCTACATAAATAATAAACTCAAAAAATAAACATAAAGTCGGTGATTAAGGAATAGTATAGTTGTAAGAATTTTGAATTGTGAATTTTTTATATCTTACGGTCCACATGAAAATTAAATGAAAAATGAGTCAGAAACATCTTTCAAACTCAGAATTTATTAATTAAAAAACTTCTTTCTCCATCCTTTACGTACGTTGCGGTACAATTTCGTATCTTCTTCATAAGGTTTTCAAAACCTGAGATAAGATTAATTTCGAAAATTGAAACAAACATCGAAAAGGAACATAGAAACCAATGTCAATTTAGAAGAATTCAAGTCCAAATTTGAGTCAAAAATTTAGAAAACATCAAAAATTGTTATGAATCTCTCAAAAAAATTGAAGAGACTTCACTCACTTTAAAAAACACAACTTGAAAATAACAAAAAAAGAGATCTTTATAATGGTTAGGAAGGTCAAACCAAAATTGACAAACAATTTTTATTCGTCCTTCCTAACCAGAAACCAAAGTCAATTCTGAAGAATTTAAGTCAATACTTGAGTCAAAAATTTAGAAAACATCAAAAATTGTTATGAAACTCTCAAAAAAATTAAACACTCACTTTAAAAAATACATCTTGAAAATAACAGAAAAAGAGATCTTTATAATGATTAGGAAGGTCGAACGAAAATTCACAAACAATTTTTGTTCGTCCTTCCTAACCATTATAAAGATTTCTTTTTATGTATTTCGAAGATGTAGTTTTTAAAGTGAGTGAAGTCTCTTTAATTTTTTTTTAAACTTCTATAGCAATTTTTATGTTTTCTAAATTCTTGGCTTAAATTTTGACTTGAATTCTTCAAAATTGACATTGGTTTCTATTTTCCTTTTCGTTGTTTGTTTGAATCTTCGAAATTAATCTTATCTCAGGTTTTACCAACCTTTCGAAAAAGGTACGCAATTGCACTGAAACGTGCGTAAAGGATTGAGAAAGGAGTTTTTCAATTAATAAATCTTCAGTTTGAAAGATGTTTTTGGCTTATTTTTTATTTAATTTTCACGTGGACCGAAAGAGATGAATAATTCACAATTTAAAATTCTTAAACATCGTCAACCGAAGAAAGGGATTGATTTGTTACACTTATCAAATCATATGCAAATAATAGAGTTGCATTGCGATTTATTTATAAAAATCTTGATTTGAATATTTTTAGTTCCAGTTTCATTTTAGTAGTTTACAAAACGCTCACTAAAATCTAAAATATACTGGATTCGTCCCTGCTCTTATTTTTTTCCCGTCTCCTGTTTCTGTCTTGTTGGTCTGCATGTCTCATGACTATGCATCCTGACGTTCCTGGAAAGGGGGTCATCCGAATCATCTTAATTGTCGCAGAGACCGGTAGCGACTTTGAAAAGACGAAATTCTTCAGACCGTAGCTAAAGGTGCGTGCAGAATCGAAAAAGTGAACAAATAAACTGTTAGAACCATGCCCCGGAATTCCAGCCCCCAAAGGGGTCATCCAAAAATTACGTCAGGTGTTTTTCTGAAATTAAAAAGAAAAAACTCGCCCCCATGTAAGATACCGTAAGATTTTCTCTGCTTCCTCTTACTAAATCTTACTCAGATCCTATGAACTTGAGGAACTTCACACACTGATCCTGAAGGAGAAAAAATTTGTACTCAAGTGGATCCATAATCAGGTTTCACAGGGAGGTTCTACATCATTTATGGATTTAAAATCTGAAGAAAAAAAAACCTAGCTGCTCGGTTTCGCGAGATATCGAAATTATAATAAGTTGTATGAAGTAGACGTCAAAGATAATTGGTAGCATATCTATGTCATGTAAGATAGGGATAGCCAAATAATATTTTTATTAATAACGATAAAAAATGACTGTTATGTTATACTTTTCGTAATCATTTCTCACATCAGCATACGTTTTTAATTTCATTTGATTTTACATTTCTGATGAATCAACTGTACTTGTATGGGTATGACTACTCAACCGATTGCCATAATTTTCCTGTCTTCTCAAACTACCTTGAGAAATGAAAATGTATGGACAAGGAAAGGTTGTTGTTGCAGTATGTTGACCATTAATTAGAAGCAGAAGTTTCAAATCTGTAACGAATCGGAACGAAATATTAATAATTTTCGTTAGTTCCAATGATAGTTTAAAATTTTCATAAGTCCCTTTTATTTAAGGAACCGTGCATTATAATATTGATATATCTACGCTAGAAAGTTTACCTCTTTCATTATACATCCACACTGAGAATAGGGTGGTTTTTTTTCAATAGATTTATTCACACCTTACAAACTTGAGTGAACATGAGCATCATCATCAATCTGGTCTATAGAACTGTCAGATATTGGTGTTTATGGTTGATTCTGAACCAATCTATTTAGATTATAACATTTTCCAAATAGGAAAAAAAGCCATCCAAACCAATTGTAATGTATTTCTAGCATTGCTAATATTTTATGCATTCTTTTTTCAAAATTTTAAATAAAAAGATTTCTTTCCAAAAATTCAGGTAAAATCATTTAGACTCAATAAAAGAATTCTGAAAATATTCATTAGCAATCCCTGCAGATTGGAACGAATCATGAGTTTAGTGTCTCTATTTTTAATTTTTTAAATTTAAGATCAAAAAGACATCTATTAGATCATGAATAATTTTATGCAAAATGAGCATGAAAAAGATTCCCAATTACAAAAACAGAATTCCAAACTACCTCACTTTCCGGATCGTTGGAGACCAAAATAACCAAATGAAAAAAGTGGAATAATTTTCGGAAAGTACAGTTTGGCTTATCTTTGAAAACCCCGTGACTTCCCATCATTCATGGACTTGATGATGACATTTCCTTCTAAATTTCTCTCTTTTATAATTGCGTCAAGAAGTTCTTCGGCATCTGAATATACAACAATTTGTTTTTGTTTAGACGATGAATTTTCACATTCTAATTCATGTAAACCTGCTTTATGTACACTAGGGTGGTCCAAAAATGCATTGGAATTTTTTTTTTTAATTTTTATTAATATAGTTCGGAAATTTGTTCAAATCCACACGAAAGTAAATCCATTTTTTTTATGATATTTATAGGTGGCGCAAGATTCATGAAGTTTAGCACGTATTTTCCATAAGCAAAAAAGACGTTTTTGTACATTTTATTCAGAATACTCAAGATTTGCTGAATCGAGTTGAAACTCAACATTTCTCTGAACAATTAGCTATAGAATACAAATAAGATATAACTTTTCACATATCACCCTCATAAGTATGTTTTGTAGGGTCCCAAAAAAACCCCATTAGCGAAAAAATGGGTTTTGCGAGTTTTTCGCACTAATTATGATTTTTTTCGGTTTTTTTAATGCAAATTGTTTCTGATACATAAAACACTACTTTATTCTGATAATTAGATGATTTAGTATATTTCTCAAACAATTTATTATTGTTTTTAGCAATTTTCTCTCAGAATGGAGATAAAAGTCGCGGTTTATCAAAAGACTTTTCACTTTTGAACGAATTATAATTGTCTATAGCTATCTTCTTCTATCTTAATACTAGATAGTTGCGATTTTTTTCTGAATTTTTTAACTTTCGTCCATTCTTCCATTAAAGCAAAATAATAATTAATTCAATTTAATATTATAATTGTTTCAATACTTTATTATTATTGTTAATAATATTCTCTCTGCTAAATTGTAGAAACTTTCGGGTTTCTTCTGAAATGTTTAAATTTGCTTTGCTTTTTTAGTAATGAACAAATGATGAATAAACATCAGAGAAAAATATATTTCAAACAATCTCTTTCCTTTTCATGAATGTATTTTGCTGGAGCGGGGCTGATATCAAAATATGCTCAATTCCAAATTTTTCTTTTACGCTTGGCAATATACTTCTTACACCAACCCCTAATTATTTTACTCTTTTTTTTGTGTCTTATGTAAGATAGCTTTTTTGTTTGAATTAATTTTTTTTAAACGTTGGTGAAAGAGCAAAAATAATTCACCTAAAAAAGTAAAATGCTATTTAAAAAATTATTCTTGTTGAAGTTCACTTATTATTTGTTCATAACTAAAAAGTCAAAGCAAAACTAAAGATTTCATAAAAAAGCAATTTTCTATCATGACTCTAAGAAAATATGGTTATAAACAATAATCAATTGTTAAAATAAGCATGTTCGTTAAATTGCATTAATTATTAGCTCACTAAGTGAAAAGTGGACAAAAAGTTGAAGAGCTCAGAAAAAACCGTAACTTTTTAGCACTTATCTAAGAGAAGATAGTTACAAACAATTACAAATTGTTTAAACACCTATATTTGTTAACTTGCATTATTTATCACTTCACTAAATAAAAATTGGGTAAAAAGTTGAACCTTCCAGAAGAAGCCACAACTATATTGCATTAATAAAGAAGAAAATAGTTATAAGCAATAATAATTTGCTTAAATAATTATTTTTGCTAAATTCAATTAATTATTAACTCTTTAAAATTATTCAAATTTAATATTAATAACAATAATAATAAATTGTTCAAACTATTATGTTCTCTCATATTAACGAACTATTACCAACATCTAATTATCAGTACAAAGTAGTGTTTCATGAATCAGAAACAATTTTCATTAAAAGAACTGAAAAGAATCATAATTAGTGCCCAAAACTCGCAAAACCCATTTTTTCACGAATGCGTTTTCTTTCTGGACCCTATAAAACAGACTTATGGGGGTGATATTTGAAAAGTAATGCTTTATTCGCATTTTATGGCTAATTGTGAAGAGGAATGTTGAGTTTCAACTCGATTCAGCTAATATTGATGATTTTGAATAAAATTTACAAAAACGCCTTTTTATCTAATGGGAAATACATATTGAGCTTCATGGGGCTTGCGCCACCTCTAAATATCATTTGAAAAACATCTATTTATTCTTTTGTGGATTTAAACAAATTTCCAGGCGTTATTCATAAAAATTCGAAAGAAAATTTTCTGGACCATCCAAATGTTCATCCTTCGAAAATTTTCGATTTCTCTAACATGTGCTTTAAATAATTCGCTGGAATATAGACTTTCTCCCAACATTATCAAATTTATAAAATTACAAAATTTTGTTATCCTTGTCATTTTCTTTGTTGAAGTCCCAAGATTAATCCAGTACTAATCTAAATTTTCTTCTATAAATAAGATGTCTTTTTCCTCGGTGAGATTCACAATGATTCTAGATTTTTGACCAGCAGTAGAAAAATTCAACTCAATGTTTGTCAATTTCACAATATCATGAGCTTCGGATCGGCATTTTTTTTACTATATCATTCACAATTTGTTCTTGTTCTTTTTTAGAGATCATGTCAATGATTTTGCTTACATACTTTAGCATTTCGCGAATGTGACACTTTCCCTTACCGATTTCCTGAAAACATTGTTGAAATAGCAGGATAAAGTTTCTGGATTGTTAATTTTCTAGTGTCGGAATCCGCAATAATTTTGTTTTTAACGACCTATCGAGTCCAGTGGATACATCAGTTACGGTATTTGCAATTTTCTTGTTACCTTTGCCTTTCACGGTTTTGATGTGAACGTTGCACCTGGCAATCAAACATATATCACAGTTACATATACCTTATATAAGTATATATATATTTTTTCGATAATACTGTATCTTTATAATTCAGTATAACTGTTCAGAATCTTTTAAAAACACATTTTTTAGCATCAAATAATGTGAAATAACAAGTTCTGTAAATGCTTTGCGGATATTTCTCATCAGTTATATCAAAGTCTTCTGATATGAATTTCTTAATAAGTTCTTCAGTATTCTCATTAGGAAGAAATTTTCAGGCTGGATTTTTCCAAAAAAATTTTTTCAGCACTTTGGGTGCATACCTTTCTCCCATTAACATCATGAGAACATTTATCTGCGTGGCTCATTTTGAAAACTATTGTTATATGATGAATGTATCTCCTCATTTTGTAATCTTCAAAATCGCCTCCCAAATTTGGATTGCTTCAGATATTGGATTATTTGAAGATTTAAATTGCTTCCGATTTTCGACTGTCCGAAACATTGGATTAATTGTAGAATTTAATTACTTCCAATTTTGGTATTTTGGATTGTTCACTTTGGACTGCTTTCAGTTTTGAATTAATTGTAGATTTGGATCACTTTTAATTTTGATTGCTTTTTTGTTAGAATTGATTCCTATTAGGCATGGTTTAGAAATTTAATTTCTATTTAATTTTTGAATGCTTTTATTATCATAATAATACTAATTTATCATCTATAATAATACTAATAATAAGAATAATACTCGATTAATCTAATAGCTCACAATTAATTTAGTTTTCTATGCGTTCTCCACGAAGTTACTTACATGTTATCCTATAATTGGTCTTCGGACTGTTGGATTTATTTTGAAAAATGAATAAATGAATATTGTACTGTTCATGAATTCTAATTGTTTGCAAATTTGGATTGCTTTATACATTGGATTATATGTGGATTTGTATTGCTTCCAATCTTGGATTGTTTAAAAATTTGAATTGATTGTATAATTTAATAACTTCCGATTTTGAATGCTTCCTATTTTGGTAGTTTGGATTGCTCGCTTTGAACTGCTTTCACTTTTGCATTAATTTTATATTTGGATGACTTTATATTTTATAATGTTTTCTTGTCAGAATTGATTCCTATAAAACATGGTTTAGAAATTTTATGGACGTTCAATTTTCGAATGCTTCCAATATTAATTTTTTGTTACTATTTTTAAATTCTAATAGCTTACTTCAAATGTTTTTTTTCAGGATGAAATATCCAGATAATTTGTTCATTATTCTCTCCTTGCTCTATACCTTTCGATAACCGTGTTAAAATTTAACTTTTTGCCTAAAAATGTTCTTTTCTTTTTAAATTCATATTTTTGGTTGTAAATTAAACTATTTGTATGAAGATTTGTCTGAATTGACTTAATTCGACAAGTTCAATATTTGATGTTTATAAATATCTTTTGTAAAATACAAATTTTGACTATTTCATTTTTGGTAGAAAAAAATATTTTTCCATTGAAAATTCAACTATCTCGTTCAAAAGTCATCTATCTTGATTGAAAATTCATCTATATGTAAGAGGACTAACTATTCAATTAAAGATTTATCTGTTGGTAGAAAATTGATCATTCATGTTAAAAAAAGTCATCTTTTTTGATTGGAAATGAACTTTACTCTCAAAGATTCAACTTTTCGGGTCAAAAATTCAACTATCTTTTGAAAAAATCGTCTTTTTGACTTGAAAATTTTTAAGTTTAATTTTAATCTTTTTTGTTTGAAAATGTCGACCACTTCATTTCACCTTATAGGTTTCAAAATTCAACTATTTTGATAGTCACTTTTTAAATAAAAATTCTACTGGTTTACTATAATATTGTCCTTTTGGATTGAAGATTCACCTTTTATGGTAGAACAGACATCTTTCTTGAATAAAAATTTATCATTCTTGGTTCAACATTCATCTTTTTTGGTTGAAAATTCAAAGATTTGGTTGAAAATTAATCTGTTTTCGTTGAGGATTCAACTATTTTACTAAGAATCGGTATTTTTTGGTTCAAAAATCAACTACTTGGCTTGAAGTTTGACTACTTTTTGAAGCATTGCTACAATTGATTCATCATATTAAATAAAAAATTATCTGTTTTGTAAAGAAGAAGATTCACCTGTTTCACTCAAAAATTCCACAATTTGGTATAAAATTAAACTATTTCATACAAAATTTTTCGATTCTGATCTAACTGAACAGGTTGAAAATTCTTTTTGTCTTGAGCTAAAATTTCTAACTGAAAATTTTGAAAATTCTATTTTTGGTGAAAATTTTTTTTTCAGTTCAACATTCCACTATCTCTCTTTTTGTAGAAAATTCAACTGTTTCGTTAAAATTTCGTCCTTTTGGATAAAAAATTCACCTTTTCTGGTTAAAAAGTAATTTTTCTTGGTTAAAAATGTACCTTTCTTGGTTAGAAATAAACTTTTTTTGCTTGAAAGTTTAACTATTTGATTTTAATGCAAGTTTTGGCGGTATTTACATTAATTTTATGAAAAGATTTTACGCTCCTATCATTTCCCTATTTTTCTGAAAAATCAAGCTGTTTCCCCGGTTTTGAGAAAATTTCGGGTACACCTGACTACAGATATATGTTGGTTTTTGCGTCTTCCGTTCTATCCCTCTGACTTGCCAGTAGAATAAGGAAGGGTCGCCTGGAGGCTCAATATGACATTTAATTAAGAAACTTGAAAGAGCGAGAGAGTGATATTTGAAGTAATTAAAAATGTATCCTTCGCGGTTCTTTGAGACAAGCCGTTTTCATTGCTACACAAAGGAGACTCCCGGGGCTAATCTCTGATCCTCTACCTTTCCTTGTTGCTTCCCCCATATGTCTTTTCACTTCCTCTTCAGCTCATCTCTATTTTCTCTCTCTTTTTAATCGGTTTTGCCTTCCTTAGTCGACAATCTTCGTTTCAAGACTCAAGATTAGCAAAGGAGGGTGGAAGAAATTCTTTTAATCGTTTAATAATCTTATTTAAACCTGTCGCCACTAATTTCCTCCGGTGTGTTGACTATTCTTTTCATTTATTAATATATTCCATCATCAACTAAATAAATAATAATTGAATGCTGGCTGTGATTGAAATACGGGTAGGATAATATAGATTTCATTAATTTATATGTTTCAAAATAATATTTCAAGGTAGATTCTCACTAATATTTTTTGATGTTATGGTTTTGACCAGATAAATGACGTCAATAATTTGATGCTAATTTTTTTGTCTACTAGCCTGATATCAATATTTTTTTGATACTGATTTGATTTTATAATTTTTTTTACAACTTAGGAATAAAATGAATATTCCGAAAATATTGATATTATAACAGTAGAAAAAAAATTACCATCAAATTATTTAGGGCATTTATCTGGTCCACACCATAACATCGTCTTCCCGTAGCTTTGTAGGCAAGAGATAGACAGAAAAGAACAAACATTAAATTATTTTCTTCTTTTAAAAATATTTATATTCTCAACTAACAATTTTTATATATATTCTCAACTGAAAATTTTTATAAATATTCAGCGACAAGCTGAAGAGGATACTTTTTATTAAATAACTATTAATGTTTAGGTAACAAAGATTTTTTTCTGAAAAAACGAATTCTAATTTTTCAAAACTTAATTTTGGATCCTTGAGCAGGTACCAATAGTAAATTTTTCCAAATCCTTTTTTTTTTGAGATCCTGGTGGTTTGGATTCCGCCAAAAGAGAGTAACTAAGAACTTTGCATGTATAGCATTCCGTTTGCAGCTTAAAGTTGGTTCACAGAGATGCTTTTGATGTTTTTTCCTTCCCTTACATTCTCATCATAATGAGAAGGTATTATATTAGTTTTGTGTAAAGAGTGACTATAGCAGATTTCATTAAATCTCCACGTTTCGAGACCCCCTGAATCCGAAAAACAGGTTTTACGATGTCTTCTGTCTGTCGCTGTATCTGATGATGTCGCTGTCATGTGCGAATTCCTGTAAATCTACTAATTCTTCAACTTCTCTTAATTTCTTAATTTCTCAATTCTCTGAATTCCTTAAATTCTTTGAATTTTCTGAATTCCTTCAATTCTCCAAATTCCTTTAATACTCTGAATTTATTTAATTCTATGAATTTCTTTAATACTAGGAATTTCTTAAATTCTCTGAATTCCTAGAATTCTCAAAGTTCTTTGAATTCTCTTAATTCCTCGATTACAATGAGTTCCTAAAATTCTCTGAATTCCTTCAATTCTCTGAATTTCTTGAATTCTCTGAATTCCTTGTATTTTCTGAATTCCTTGAATTCTAATAATTCTATGCATTCTCTAAATTCCTTAAATTCCATATTAATTCCTTGAATTCTATGGATTCAAGGAATTGTCTGAATTCCTTGATTTCTCTTAATTCCTTGAATTCTCTAAATTCCTTGAATTTTCTGAATTTCTTGCCTTCTATCATTCCTTGAATTCTCTGAATTTCTTGAATTCTATCATTCCCTAAATTCTCTGAATTCCTTGAATTCTCTGAATTCTTTGAATTCCATTATTTCCTCGAATTCTATTAATTCGTTGAATTCTATTAATTCCTTAAATTCTCTGAATTACTTGAATTCTGCTAATGACTTGAATTCTCTTAATTCCTTTAATTCTATCAATTCCTTAAATTCTATGAGGTCGTTGAATTCTCTGAATTCCTCAAATTCTCTAAATTCCTTGAATTCTCTAAATTCCTTGAATTTTTTGAATTTCTCGAATTCTATTTATTCCTTGAATTCCATTGATTCCTTGAATTCTCTGAATTCATTGAATTTTATTTATTGCTTAAATACCATAATTCCTTAAATTATATGAGTTCCTTGAATTCCTTTAATTCTCTCAATTCTTTGAATTCTCTGAATTCTCTGAATTCCTCGAATTCTATTTATTCCCTGAATTCTAATAATTTCTTGAATTCTCCAAATCCCTTGAATTCTATTACTTCCTTGAATCCTATTAATTCCTTCAATTCTCTGAATTTCTCGAATTCTCTGAATTCCTCAAATTCCTTGAATTTTTTGAATTCATCGAATTCTATCAATTCCGTGAATTATCTGAATTCCTTGAATTCTATTGATTCCTTGAATTCTGTTAATTCCTTGAATTCTATTAATTCTTTGAATTCTATTAATTCTTTGAATTCTCTAAATTCTCTGAAGTCGTTGAATTCTCTAAATTCATTGCATTTTAATAACTGCTTAAATGCTATAATTTCTTGAATTCTCTGAATTCAAGGAATTATATGAGATCCTTGAATTATATGAGTTCCTTGAATTCTAATTATTCTTTGAATTCTATTATTTCCTTGAATTCTCTAAATTCCTTGAATTGTAATAATGCCTTGAATTCCTTGAATTCTCTGAATTCCTCGAATTATCTGAATTCCTCAAATTCTCTAAATTCCTTCAATTTTCTGAATTTATTGAATTCTCTGAATTCCTTGAATTCTCTAAATTCCTTGAATACTAATTATTCTTTGAATTCTATTAATTCCTTGAATTTTCTGAATTTCTTGAATTCTAGTAATTCCTTAAATTCTTTGAATTCTCTGAATTCTTCGAATTATCTGAATTTCTAAAATTCTCTGAATTCCTTGAATTTTCTGAATTTATTGAATTCTATTCATTGCTGAAATTCTATAATTCCTTGAATTCTATTAATTCCTTGAATTCTAGTAATTCCTTGAATTCTAGTAATTCCTTGAATTCTAGTAATTCCTTGAATTTCCTTCATTCCTTTATTCTAATAATTCCATAAATTCGATGAGGTCCTTAAATTCTCTGAATTTCTTGAATTATAATTATTCCTTGAATTCTATCAATTCCTCAAATTCTCTGAATTCCTTGAATTTTAATCATTCCTTACATTCCTTGAATTCTCTGAATTCCTCGAATTTTCTAAATTTAGTGAATTCTATTAATTGCTGAAATTCTATAATTCCTTGAATTCTATTAATTCCTTGAATTCTAGTAATTCCTTGAATTATATCAAGTCCTTGCATTTTCCTAATTCCTTTATTCTAATAATTCCTTAAATACTATGAGGTCCTTAAATTCTCTGAATTTCTTGAATTATATTAATTCCTTGAATTCTATTAATTCCTCAAATTCTCTGAATTCCTTGAATTCTATTAATTCCTTGAATTCTATCAATTCCTTGAATTCTCCTAATTCCTTTAATTCTATTAATTCCTTAAATTTTATTAATTCCTTGAATTCTCTTAATTCTCTAAATTCCTTGAGTTCTCTAAATTCATTGAATTTTATCAATTGCCTAAATGCTATAATTCCTTGAATTCTATCAATTCCTTAAATTATATGAGTTCCTTGAATTCTTCGAATTCCTTGAATTCTCTGAATTCCTTGAATTCTATTAATTCCTTGAATTCTATTTATTCCTTGAATTCTATTTATTCCTTGAATTTTATTAATTTCATGAGTTATCTGAATTCATTGAATTTTATTAATTGCTTAAATGCTACAATTCCTTGAATTCTATCAATTCCGTAAATTATATAAGTTTCTTGAATTCTGCGAATTCCTTGAATTTTTTTCATTCCTTGAATTCTATTTATTCCTTGAATTCTAATAATTCCTTGAATTCTCTACATTTCTTGAATTCTCTGAATTCTTTGCATTCTATTAATAATTCTTCGAATTCTCCGAATTCTCTGAATTCATTGAATTCTATTAATTGCCTAAATTCTATAATTTCTTGAATTCTCGTAATTCCTTTAATTCTAATAATTCCTTGAATTCTATGAGGTCGTTGAATTCTCTAAATGCCTCGAATTCTCTGAATTTCTTGTATTCTACTCATTTCTTGAATTCTATCGATTCCTTGAATTCCATGAATTTCTTAAACTCTATGAATTCCTTGAATTCTCTGAATTCCTTGAATTTTATCAATCCCTGGAATTCTATTGATTCCTTGAATTCTATTAATTCCTTAAATTCTGCGAATTCCTTGAATCTTATTAATTCCTTCAATTCTCTGAATTCCTTGAATTCTCTTAATTCCTTCAATTCTATTAATTCCTTCAATTCTATGAGGTCGTTGAATTCTCTGAATTCCTTGAATTCTATTAATTCCTTTAATTCTCTGAATTCCTTGAATTCTCTTAATTCCTTCAATTCTATTTATTCCTTAAATTCTATGAGGTCGTTGAATTCTCTGAATTCCTTAAATTCTCTGAATTCCTTGAATTCCCTGAATTCCTTGAATTCCTTGAATTCTCTGAATTCCTTGAATTCCCTGAATTCCTTGCATTCTCTGAATTCCTTGAATTCCCTGAATTCGTCGAATTCTCTGAATTTGTTGAATTCTCTGAATTAGTTAAATTCTCTGAATTCGTTGAATTCTCTACATTCCTTGAATTCTCTGAATTCCTCGAATTCTATTCATTCCTTGAATTCTATTGATTCCTTGAATTCTCTGATTTCATTAAAGTTTATTTATTGCTTAAATGCTATAATTCCTTGAATTCTATCAATTCCTCAAATTATACGAGTTCCTTGAATTCCCTTAATTCTCTCAATTCTTTGAATTTTATGAATTCTTTGAATTACTTGAATTCTCTGAAACCCTTGAATTCTCTGAATTCCTTGAATTCTATTTCTTCCTTGAATTCTATTAATTTCTTGAATTCTCCCAATTCCTTGAATTCTATTAATTTCTTGAATTCTATTAATTCCTTGAATTCTCTGAATTTCTCGAATTCTCTGAATTCCTCGAATTCCTTGAATTCTACTTATTCCTTGAATTCTATAAATTCCTTGAATTCTATAAAATCCTTGATTCCTATTAATTCCTTGAATTCTATTGATTCCTAAAAATTCTGTTAATTCCTTGAATTCTATTAATACCTTGAATTCTCTGAATTCTCTGAATTCGTTGAATTCTCCAAATTCATTGAATTTTAATAATTGCTTAAATGCTTTAATTCCTTGAATTCTCTGAATTCCTTGAATTATATGAGTACCTTGAATTCTATAAATTCCTTGAATTCCTTGAATTCCTCGAATTCTCTGAATTCCTTGCATTTTCTGAATTTATTGAATTTTCTAAATTTCTTGTATACTAATTATTCTTCGAATTCTATTACTTCCTTGAATTCTCTAAATTCCTTGAATTCTCTGAATTCCTTGAATTCTAATAATTCCTTAAATTCCTTGAATTCTCTGAATTCCTCAAATTCTTTAAAGTCCTTGAATTTTCTGAATTTATTGAATTCTATTAATTGCTGAAATTCTATAATTCCTTGAATTCTATTAATTCCATAAATTCTCTGAATTCCTTAAATTCTCTGAATTTCTTGAATTCTACTAATTCCTTGAATTCTATCAATTCCTTGAATTCTCTTAATTCCTTTGATTCTATTAATTCCTTGAATTGTATTAATTCCTTGAATTTTATTAATTCCTTGAATTCTCTAAATTCATTCAATTTTATTAATTGCTTGAATTTTATAATTCCTTGAATTCTATCAATTCCTTGAATTATATGAGTTCCTTGAATTCTCCGAATTCCTTGAATTCTCTCAAATCCTTGAATTTTATTTATTCCTCGAATTCTCTACATTCCTTGAATTCTATTAATTTCTTGAGTTCTATTAATTCCTTGAATTCTATCAATTCCTTAAATTTTATGAATTCCTTGACGGCTCGGAATTCCCTGATTTCTATGAGTTCCTTAAATTCTCTGAATTCCTTGAATTTCATTAATCCCTGGAATTCTATTGATTCCTTGAATTCTATTAATTCGTTAAATTCTATGAATTTCTTGATTTCTATAAGTTTCTTGGATTCTCTGAATTCATTGAATTCTATAAATTCCTTAAATTCTGTTAATTTCTTGCATTCTCTGAAATCCTTGAATATTCTGAATTCTCTCAAATCCTTGAATATTCTTATGTCCCTGAATTCCTTGTATATTCTAAATTCTTGACGTTCTTTTAATTATCTAAATCCCTACACTCCTTCAATTCTTCTGAATTCCTTGAAAAAAAAAGAATATTTCTATAAATTCCTTGAATTTCCTGAATACTCTGGACTTCTGAATTTTCTGTAAACCCTGAATATCCTGCATTCCTCGAAAAATCGAAATTCCTTGAATATTTGGAATTCCCGAAATTCCCTGGAATCCTGGAATATTCTGAATACCTTAAAGATTCTCAATTTTTTTAATATCTGGCATTCGCTGTAATTCTTGAATATTCTGGATTCTCTAAAATCACTGAATATTCTGAATTCCCTGAATTCCTTTTATATTATAAATTCCTCAAAAAATTTCAATTCTCTAAATCCCCTGAATTCCTTCAGTTCTTCTGAATTATTCACGTATTTCTAATTCTATCAATTTCTTGAATTTCCTAAATCCTCTCAAGTTCTCTGAATTTCCTGTAATCCTTAAATATCCTGAAATCCTTCAAAATTCTGAATTCTGAATATTTGGAATACTCTGAAATCCTTAAGTATTCTTAATTATCTTAAACCCGCCAATATTCTGAATTCCCTCAATTCCCTGTAAACCTTAAATATTCTGCATGCCTTGAAAATTCAGAATTCCTTGAATATTCGGAATTCTCCGAATTTTCTAAAATTCTTGAATATACTGAATGCCCTGAATTCTTTATGTATTCTCAATTCCTCAAATTCTCTAAATGCCCTGAATTCCTTCAATTTTTCTGAATTCCTTAAATATATTTAATTTTATCAATTCTTCGAATTCCACAAATGCTCTAAAATTCCCTGAATTTCCTGTGATCCCTAAATATCCTGAATTCCTTGAAAACTCGGAATTTCTTGAATATTCGGAATCCTCCGAAATCCTTAAATAATCTTAATATCTGAAATCCTTGATTATTCTAAATTTCCTGAATTCCATTAATATTCTAAATTCCGTAATTCTTTTAAGTCTCTAAATCTCCTGAATTCCTTCAAATCTGCCGAATTCTTTGAATTCCTGAATTCATAGAATTTTTCGAATTCCTTCAATTCTTCTGAATTCGTCTAAAATCTTTGCATTCTTTCAAAGTCCTTTGAATTAAGGGAGTTGTCAGAATTTAAGAAATTCCATTAATTCAAGGAATTCATCTAATTTAGAGAATTTAGATGAATTCTTTATCTGGCGATTCGGAGGAATTTAGAATGTTTCAAGGAAGTTAAAATTATTCAAAGGGATCAGAAAGAGGTTGAAGGTATTTCAAGTAATTCAAAAGAATAAAAAATCATTAAAAGGAAATATTTTAGAGGTATCTTTCATATTTTCCAAAACCTATTTCACATTAGGTTGTGTAATAAGAAAAAAAAATGCTTCAAAATTAAAACCATATATCTCAAATTATTTTTTTATGTCAATAAATTGGAATTATAGTCATTTTCTTTTACACTTGTATATATATAAAATATATGGTTCTCATTGTGTACAATATAAACTTTTTCATCCTCATGATTTGATTTATTACGATATTAGTTAATATTTAACTAATATTCTTTCAGTTATTTTGACAATTATTAAAATTCTACTGAGATATACTAAAGCAACTAAACATAATCCTATATCCAATTGGCTAAGGGAAAGGATTACTAATGACAGAAATTTGTAAACATAACAAGTTGTATTTTCCGTTTCAATATGAATACAATGAATCTCTTTATAATGTTCTTCCACACCGTTCAGGTAAATTGGAACAAACGCACTTTCGTACGAGTTTCTCAAGATTCTTGCAATTCAGAAGGAGCATTCCTTGGGGTGAAAATCTTATTAACGTCCAGGTACAAATTTATTCCTCTATAGGGTAGAATACGATCGTAAACTTCACTACAAACGTAATGTGTCCATTGATACCGATCCGCCATATAATCCAGTCGTTAGACGACGTTCCAGAGTCCAGGAAGTCATGTTTGTCGAATGGAGGTATCGAGGGAATATTGGCGAGAGCGGATTATCGATGATCTCAATTTATCCGGGATGTACGCGGTGGCCCAAAAAAAATCAAATTTTTTTTTGTCGTTTTTCACCCCCTGGTTTATTTTATTTCATGTGAAGAATAAACATACGAGACAAGAGAAGACAATTTGAGTTCCGGAAATGTCACCTTATGCAATCTAGGGTACTACCCTTAGAAGGTTTTTTTTTGTATAAGAAAAAAAAAATTATTTTTCTTAGTCGATAATCAGTGACAACCTCCTTTACCTTTCAGTTTAGTCACATTATTGAACTTCCTGATTGAGCTATAAAAATATGATCATGAATGTACATAATTTAGTAGCTTGCGATTGATGATGCTAGTTTCTTTAAAATTGAATCAAGAATTTTTCTAAAAGAAAAAACCAAAATCTGTCCAGAATTCACTTTTACAAGTTATTTTGAACCTCGTTTCGAACCTAGGCATTTGCCTATCCTTTCCTAATAGGTAAATCGACAATGCCTTAGATATTGTATGCAACATATTACCGACGTAAAATATGTTGCGCTTTTCGGTAAATAAATACAGGCCTCGGACTGACCACACTTTTTACACTATTTCACACTTTTTTTTAATGATGACACTATTTTACTACTATTTCGAAATAAATTACACTAAAGCCACTATTTTCTCACAATTGTCTACAAATGCCACTACTTCTTTACTTTTTCTTTGAAAATATTTTTTTAACTTCCTCACCAATTGGCTACAAATTGTCTTAATGGCTGATTTGAAGCTGTCCGAAATGATGAATTTTCAAGCAAAAAAGACGATCTTTTAACAAAACAGCTGAATTTGCAACCAGATAGTTACATTTTCAACCCAAAAGATGAATTTCAACAAACTATTTAAATCTTCAACTAAAACAGATTAATTTTCAACCATACAGTTACGTTTTTAACCAAAATAAAATTAATTTCCCACGAAAAAATACTGATTGTTAACAGAATACATATATTTTCTACCAAATAGTTAAATTTTGAACAAAGAGGATCAATTTTCTACTAGGACACGAATTTTCTGCAAAATACATAATTTCTTAACCAAATAGTTCAATTTTCAACAAAAATAGTAAAGCTTTCAAATGAAGAGATGAATTTTGAACTGAATTGACGAATCTTCAACTTAAAACATTAGTTTTTAACAAAGTAGTTCAACTTACAATCAAGTAGTTGAATTTTCAAGCCAAAGAGACGAATTTTCAACGAAACGGTTGCATCTTCAATCTACAAATACTAATTTTGAACAAAAAAAATAATGGTTGATATTTAAACCACTAAAGGTTTCAATTTCACATGAAAAACAGTTAAATATAAACGAAAAAGACCAATTTTGTACAAAATACTTAAATCCTGAACAAAAACAGAATAATTTTTACCCATACATTGCATTTTTAATCAAAAAATTTAATTTTCTACCAAAAAATACAAACTGTGAACCAAATACATATATTTTTCACCAAATAGTTAAATTTTCAATTAAGAAGATTTACGTCTGCCAAAAAATATGAATTTTTAACAAAATAGTTGAATATCTACCAGAAAGACGAATTTTCAACATATACATAAATTTTTAACCAAATAGTCAAATTTTCTACCAAAAAATACGAATTTTCAACAAATTACATACACTTTCAACTAAATATTTTGAAAAATGGATGTGAATGTTAGTCAAAATTTCGTTCGATTGATTTTTAGTCAAAATTTTCTTCGTTTCTGAAAATTTTGAAATTAATAGTTGATTTTTTAAGCTAATAAATATAAATCTTCAACCAAAAATGATGTAGTGTAATTTTCATTAAAGCAAAATAATTTTCAATAGAAAAACGAATTTTCTACAAAACAGTTTAATTTTATACCAAATAGTTGAATTTTATAACAAATTGTGAAATTTTACAGTAAAAAAGACGATTTTTCTATAACACAGTTGAACTTTCAACCCGAGAATATGAATTTTCAACAACAAAATTATTCTACAACCAAGGAGTTTCATTTTTAATCCAAAAAGATGAATTTTGAATGAAAAATGTAATATTTGATATTTCAACAAAAAATAGTTTAATTCAGAATAAAAAATAGTTGGATATCACCGAAAAAGACAAATTTTCAACAAAATACTTTAATCTTCATCTAAATCAGATTAATTTTCGATAAAACAATTTCATTTTCAACTAAAAAATTTATTTTCTTCCAAAAAGACGAATTTCAATAAAATACACCAATTTTCGACCAAATAGTTAGATTTTATATGAAATTGTTTACTTTTCGAGCCGAAAATATGACTTTTTTTCAAAACAGTTCAATTTTCAACTAAAAAATGTGAGTTTCTAACTCAAAAGGTAATTTTCAACCGAAACAGATGCATTTTTAACCAAAGAAAGATGAAATTTCTACAGAAAAAGATACATTATTAAACTAAAAAGATAAATATTAAAGAAAATAGTTGAATTTTCAATTAACAAAATTTTTGTAAATAAAGAAACAAAATTTTTATCAAACTGTTGAATTATCAAGTCGAAAAGACGACTTGTCAACAAAAGAGTTGAGTTTTCAACCAAGAAGTATGACCTTTTAAGAAAAAATAGTTGGATATTCAACCAAATAATTCAATTTTGAACCAAATGATAAAACTTGGAAATAAAAAAGATGAATTCTTAACGAAAAATTAATATTAGACTTTTCAAACGAGAAGAATGAGCTTTCAACCAAAAATAGTTGCAGTTTCTTATTAGGTTCTATTACTTCAGTTCGCATTTAAATGAACAAATGAAAAAAAGTAGGAAAACTGTAAAGCCTGCGATAAATAAATAGGATTTTCGATAATTTATAGACTAAAAAAAAATTTTTTAAATAAACATAAAAGTTCATTTTTAATACTTGGAAAAATCTTTGACACTATTTTGACACTATTTAACAAAAATTTGACACTATTCACACTATTTTTGATCAATAAAGTGAGTCCGAGGCCTGTAAATATAAAGGTTAATTTGCAAGAAACATGAATCTTTCTTTTTCGAAAAAGATGTTTCGCAAAATGTTTAAAAACGTGTACACTTCAAAATCATTTCTTTCGGATTGGTATTTTTTGAACATTTCCGAAAATCTCGGCAAAATTAAATAGAAATTGTTCTATAAAAGAGGAACAATATTATAAGTCAATTTAGAAAAGAAACAGATAGCAGTTTCAATTGATCGTCAAACTATGAAATGAGCAATGTGAATGTGATAAAATACGAGCGGAACTGAATCATCCTAATTTCTTACTCAGAAATAAAAAAATTCATATCTTCTTTCTTGTGATCCTAAGCTAAGTAAAGCGAATCAAATGATCGCTGATTCAGTTTCGAGTAATTCCACTCGAATAACAAACCACAAGCATATGGACTAAATACCTTATACGCATGTAATCACACAGTTACTGACTGAAATGTGTGCGTGCCATATAGAGAACTTTTTCCCACATTATGAGTTCTGGTTAGCGGTAATAACGACCATGAGCAAGGACTCTTCTCTACAGCTCTAGACCTGATCCCCTCGTGTTAACGAACTTGTAATAATTTCTCCTCAATCGCTAGTTTAAATTGCATAGACGTCTTATTATTCTGTATATGGTGCAAATGGTGATATACACTTTCGATGCACGTGCGTGCACTTGGAAGGTATGCAAGTTTTCTATTTTTAACAAAATACCACTGCTATAGAACAAACCAGAGAAACAAAATAATCGACAATAAATGAGGTGATAAATTCGCATTTGAGTGTATGCACTATCAGTTGCAATATTGTGTGTATTGATTTTCCTGGGAGATATAATAAACCTAAATAAATTCTCTATTATCAATACCTTGTAGGATAATTCATTTTCGTGTTCCTTATAAATTCTGACAAATAACTTCCTTTACAATTTTTGAAATCCTACAAAAGAAACTTCTTTTATTAGGAAACCTTTCGTAATTCATTAGAGCTAACGACTGTGTTTCCCTTTAAATTCCTATATTGCAGCAGTGCTATTTTCCCACATAGAAGAGCATTAGGTCATTTAACGGGTGAGTGAAACAGCAATGCGTCAAAGGGACCACATAAACCAAAGAATTTGAAAGGGTGGATTGTTTCTCGCTGTGTCGAAATTTGTCAAATAACTTGAAAGTAAAAATTAAGTAGAATTCCATGAAAGCGGCAAAGTTGAGCTTCAGGATCATCACAAATCCTTCAAATTTTCGCTCACAGTGTAAACTTTCCGCGTATTTTCAACATACCAGAGCATGCTCGAGTGTTTAGCATTGTTAGGTATTGCGTTTATATTATAGAATAGAAGGTACACAAATTCTGGCTATGTCACCACGGACAATGGATCGTGCACATTGTGCTTACTCAACCGTCTTTCGCAATTTTTGCGTGTAATCACGAGCTGTGTGTCGTGTTATTCGTCACCGTAAAAGCCGCGAGAACAAGAGAAGGATAGAGTCAACCAGACAAGAGTAATAAATTCAGTATTTCGCAAACAGAAGCTACAATGCCTTTAAAGTGTTGTAGAACATTCATTAGTTACATAATATTAAAAGAAAATTGTACTCTTCTTCCAAACTAAAAAACAATAAAACTAAGGCAGATTCACAAATCATTAAATATTTAAGCGCGGAATAGTATTATGGAATTTCCTGTAAAATATAACCGCTCAAATATAGCACTAGGGCCAGTATTACGGAAAATTCCGTAATGGTAGACAGTTTGAAATATGTATGTAGGGGAAAGTGGGGTATGGTGTCAGTGCGGGCCACGGTGATTCTTGAACATAATGTATGTGTTTTTTTCATTTTCATATCAGTTTTTTTCACATAAATCAGCTTTCTTGAGTACTAAAGGAAGCTATTTTACGTGAAAAACTAATATGAAAATGCAGAAACATGAGCATTAGTTACAAGAGTCACCGTACCCCGCAATGACACCATACCCCACTTTCACTTAATGTGCAAACGGATTTTTGGCTTTTTAAATCAAATTAGTTTTAATATTGGAAGTATAAATTCATAAACAAATAAAATATTTCATCAAATTTAAAAAAAATAACAATTTATGACGCAAAACGTAATTATGAACATAATGAGAAATTTGTCTATTTGCTGACACTGGGTTGTAATAATTTAATCGTTTGTATTATGACGGATTATTTTCATTAAGTTGTACTTTTGATATGTCAAGAAAACATCGATCAAAAGACCTAAATGTCCTGAATGGCGACACATCTTAGTGACAAAGAGTGATTGCAACTCGTTCGGAACTTCGTATCCTTATACCTCCACTGATCGATAGAAAAGGATCGCCTCTCAATTTTTGGAAAACGTCTTCAAGAACTCTTAGCATTTTTTCTCTATTGATTATTTGAAAATTATAACCTATACATTCATGTGTTATATTTATAATAACACATATCACATAAGCACTTAGACAACAAATAGATAATAAAGCAGTAAATACCATGTAATGTTAGGGTGGGTAAAAAATCAATTCCTAATTTTTTCTTACGAAATCCAAAAAAAAAAATTGTTATTTATTTTCAAAAACCCGATTTACAGATGTTCTTCCCTTCAAAACTCTTCATTGTAAATGAATTTAGAGTGATATTTTGATTTTAATTGTAATATTTTTCATATCAATTAAAACTAAATTTAGAGGAAGACTCCGAATTGTATCTTCTTTCAATTATTCCCTACAATCAGATTAAAAAAAGCTTTCGGCTTAGGGGTCTATTTAAACAAATTTTCTCACCCTCAATTTTCCAATCGATTATCCTTTGCCGACAAATAAATTGTTTGCTAAAAATATAGAATTTAAATAGGAAGCATATTTTTCGAAGAATCCCACGATTTTATCCTCTGTTACTTTGTTACTACTTTAAGTTACTTCAAACAACTTTGTTGAACATTGATTTCATTGGTTGCATATTTAACTATTTTGATAAAATATTCCTGTTTTTTTTTATAAATTTTTTTAACTAAGAATTTAAGTATTATATTTTTCGTTTGAAAGAGATTATTTCTGTTGTTGAAAATTTTACTATTTTGTGGAAAATTCATGCATTTTGTTGTCATTTTTATTATTATTTTCTTTCAAAATTTGTCTCTCTAAGTAGAAAATTAATTTTCTTGATTGAAAATCCAACTACTTGGTAGAAATGTTAACTGATTTGGTTTGAAAATCAATTATATTAGTTGAAGATTCATCTTATTGATTGAAAATTCATGTAATTTATTAAAAATTTGTTTTTTGACTGAAAATAAAGTTTTCAAACTACAAATTTAACTTGTTCCACTTTTGACTAAAAACTGATCATTTTTAGTTAAAAATTGAACTTTTCGGTTGAAAATAAACTTTTTTATTAAAAATGTACTTGTTTGTTCAAAATTCAACTGTTTTGTAGAAAAATTGTACTTTTTCTTAAAATTTTAACTGTACGCTTAAAAAGTAGGCTATTTCAGTTCAGGATTCAACTATTTGGTTGAAAATTCGTCAAAGTAAACTGTTTTTATTACAAATAAATGTTGTTGTTAAAATATCATTTATTATATTTTTAGTTGAAAATTAATATTTTTGATTGAAAATGTATAATTTGGGTTGAAAATTCGTCTTTTTTTGTGGAATTCAGCTGTTTTTTATTTTAAATTAAAATATTTTTTTGTGTAAATATCAACTATTACATTTTTCGTTGTGAGAGTTAATCTTTTTTGGTTCAAATCAACTAATTTTTATTTAAAATACAAAATTTGTGACTAACCCCCCCCCCACTCCTAATTGTTTTTTTTTCGGAAAAAGAAATGTAATTTTTGTTAAATCTGTTCACATTAACAGGTGCCCCGGGGCATTTGAAAGTAACACCCAAAAATTGTAAAATAACATTTTTATGTAAAATTCATACTAAAGAAGCTAATTTTTGGAACTTTTTAACATGAATTATATTTATTTGATATCGTAAAAAGTTATTATTTTTCAGGATAAATGATATAGTTGATAAATTTTAAGAATAACAATACAATACAATATAACACACAATGAACGTATGTTGAATGTAATATATTTCGTTGAGGATATTTGGCAATTATTAAAACAATTTTAATATGTTCAAACAATTCTTTCCCTTGTATATCTTGAAAAGTACATTCTCTAATCAATACCGCTGTTAATAGATTATTAGAGTGATATTTTGTGAGAAAGACAGTTTACAATTATTTAAAAAATTTTAATTTGTTCAAATTGTATTTTACAATTATTCAAGCAATTATTAATTATTCACTTGTGCCTTGTCCCTTTTTATATAAAGTGGAAAAACTTATTGTTTTTTTTTCAATCTCTTACACTATGTCACTTATTGTTCAGTATTTTCTTATTTCAGAACGTATACCCTAACTTTTTAAACAAAAATAATTTTTTTAAACTAGACTTTTTTCTTCATAACGAATGAAAAGGAGCAAGTGATATTAATCGTTTGAATAATTGCAAACTGTCTTTCACAAACAATATCAACCTTAGGATTCATTACCTGTGACATTAATTTCAGAGAATAATAACTTTTCACGATTTACAGGATGTAGAAATTGTATAAGAAATTTCAAAATATCCGAAACAAAAAATATCACTTTCAACATTCGTTGATTATGTATTTAACTTCCTAAAAAACTTTTTTCGATAAACATTTTTTTCCGGGCACAGTACAAGGGGTTTGGGGGCGTCAAAATTAAAATCTATTAGGTGGAAAATATTTCTTAAAAGTTCCTTAAGAGTTAACCAAACTTTAATTTACAAAAAGATAATAACGGGTTATTAATGTTAAAAATTTTGAAAAAAAGGGAATTTCTTTTTCCGGAAAATGAACAAATTGGGGGATGGATTGCCAAAAATCGAAAGTCGAATTTTTGGACCACCCTAAAATCGGGGCCAAAAATCGAGGCCCCTGACTTGTTTTGATTGCAACTCGCTCAAACAAAATTTCGAAATTGTTTGGTAAAAAGGATCTAAATTCAATGATATGATCACTTTTATCCTAAAATTTTTTTGCGAATAATTAGAGTGTGAAGCATCCCAAAAAACAAGGGCTTTGGGTCTCCTTTTTCACGCGTCTACTTTCACCGGAAAATATTCTGAAATATTCAATAATTTACTTTTCACATAAATTTATTTACAAATACTTCATTTAGATAAGGAATAAGGATAGAAAACTTTTTATTGGTTCCATTTGTTCAGTTTTGTGATGCGAGTGCAGTGCAATTATTGAATTTATAATGAAATCATTTTTACGCAACATATATATAATTTTGAATATTTCTGACTTATTATTAATTATTATTAATATTTCTGTGAATTTTGTTTAAATTTTTCCTAACGTCGGCCGCTTTTTGGGAAAAGGTGAAAGTCGACGCTCGAAAAAGAAGACCATAAAACTCTTTTTTTCATGTTTTACCTTCTAACTATAGACCAAAAATTGTTAGGGTAAAAGTGATCATATCGTTGAATTCGGAAGACTTCAAGCTCTCAGATGCTTTTTGTTAAACAATTTGAAGATTTTTTGAGCGAGTTGCAATCAAAAGAAGTGAGGGGCCCCGAGTTTGGACCCCTATTCATAACATACACATTCAGTTTTATAAATAAGTGTGATATAATATAAGATGATAATCATAATATAATAATTTATAATCAAAAATCAATTATTAAAAATTAATAAACGGAAATAATAAAAGGGAATCCTCTAAGACTGCCTATATAGATGAATACTCAAGCTTCTCTGTTTGAACGATGCACCTTGCTAACGTGTATGGTTCTTGGTTTTATGTAATTGCAAGCTTTCATATTTGATGCTGCAGTTATGTAGGTAGTTTGCGTTTCTGTTGACTTTGTTGAATATGGCAAAGTCACGTTTGAAATAGTATACTCATTCAGCAAATATTGGTTTTGTTTGAAACCTACATTCAGTTTGTTATACAGTGCAACTTAGAAAAAATTCCAGGATCAATTGTGGTGGTGTCCACATATTACGTGACACTCTAAGGGGGGGGGGGGGTCTACCCCAACTTCAAGTAGTGCCACATAAGAGGGCGGTCGTAAAGATTTTGTAATTTTCAACCCGAACAGTTGAATTTTCGACAAAAAAATTCATTTTCAACCCAGAGAAATGTAGTTTCAAACAAGAAAGATACATTTTCTACCATAAAATGTGAATTTTCGAACCAGAAGGACGAATTTTCAACAAAACAGTTGAATTTCAGAAAAAAAGTGACTTCGACAAACTATTTAAATTTTCAACAAAATAATTGAACTGATAACAAATAGCTGGATTTTTACCCTCCAAAGATGAATTTTTAACCGAGAAGAATTATTTTCTACCAAGAAGATTAATTTTCTGTCAAAAAACGAATTTTCAACGAAATACATAAATTTCTAACCAAACAGTTGAATTTTGAACTTAAAAAGATAAGTATTGAACCAAAAGTGGAACAGTCAAATTTTCAGTTTAAGAAGCTAATTTCGAGGCTAATTTCCAACAAAAAATCGAATTATCCAAGGGTTAAATTCAACGAAAAAGACGAAGTTTTAACAATATAGTTGAATCCTCAACCAAACGGTATAATTCAACAAATAATATTAATTTTTTACGCAAATAGATAAATTTTCGACGAAATAGTTACCTTTTCAAATGAAACAGATCAATTTTTAACCAAACATAGAATCACTAAATTTTCAGTTAAAAAAAAATTAACTTTCAACACAACAAAAAAACTTTAACAAAATATTTGAATTTTCGACCAAATAGATGCATTTTCAACAAAAAATATTTATTTTCTACTCAAATATATGAATTTTCAACCAAATAAATTAATTTTCTACAAAATTTTTTAATTTTGAACATATAAAGGAAAATTTTTACAATCAAAAATGGAATAGCTCAATTTTCGGATAAAAATTTATTCTTCACAAAAAAAAAAGAATTTCCAGCAGCATACTTACGTTTTCGAATGAAAAGTTTAATTTTTGAACCAAAAGTTTAATTTTCCACCAAAGAAAATTAATTTTCAACCATAAATATGAATTTTGAACAAAAAAGTTAATTTTAAACCATGTAGTTTAATTGTCTACCAAATTGAAGAGTTTTCGGCCAAACACACCAATTTTCTACAAAACAGCTAAATTCTTTACCCGAAAATATGTATTTTCAACAAAAAAGTGTACTCAGGCCCTAATAATGGCATTTTCAACTGAAATGATGAATCTTCAACAAAAAAATTGAATTTTTCACAAAGTAGTTCAACTTTAAATCAAGTAGTTGATTTAAAAAAAATGAAATCTCAACAAAACATGTTATAGCTCATATTTCAAAAAAGGACAATTTTAATTTTAAATCAACAAAAGTTGAATTCAATCCAGAAAAATGAGTTTCCAACAAAATACATAAACTTTCAACCAGAAAATATCAATTTTCAACCAAAAATTGAATTTTTAGGCAAACAGTTTAATTTTTAACCAAATGGATGAATTTTTAACGAAAGTGACGAATCTTTCAAATAATAATGAATTTTGAAGAAAAAAGCTCAGCATTCAATCAAAGAGTTGAATTTTCAAAAAAAAGTTTATTTGTTAACCAACTCGATTATTTTTCTAAAAAAAAGTGCATTATCAACAAATATAAAATTTTTTAACCAAGTACTCTAATTTATAACTGAAAAATATGAATTTTTAAATAGATAGTCGAATTTTAAACTAAGAAAGATGAATTTTCAACGAAAAATAAAATATATTTTTAATAAAATTGTTAAAATTTCAACCAAAGAAATGAATCATTAACCAAAAAATGAATTTTTAACAAAGTAGTTTAATTTTCAACCAGAGTTGAATTTTTAACCAAAAAAGATTACTTTTTATCCAAATAGTTGCATTTTTAACAAAATATTAAATTTTCGACCAAATAGTAGAATTTTTAACTGAAATTGAATAATTTCAATCCAGAAATATAGTGGTAGATTTAAAAAAAAAATTAAACACAAATAGTTGAATTTTCTTATTGGGTTCTATTATTTCAATTCAAATTTAAGCGAAAAAACGAAAAAAAGGGAAAAGTTTTTCGAAAACAGAGGAAAAAATAAGAATTTTTTAAAGAAGAGGAAAAGACTTTATGGATGTTTTTTATACAATTTGTCTGATTTAAATAAAATATTTAATCAAATCAGAAATCAATTTGAAATATCAAAAATTGTGCAACAAAATCAAGTCAATAATAATTATTGGTAACTAATATTTCTCAAATAAAGAAGAAGCCTTTAACCTTCTTGATTTCTGATGTTAGTTTCAGTGGTTTTGATAAAGATAATGAAATTACTCAAATCTATTACAATTACAATTTTTTAAATTTGAGCATGAGTGGAGTCTTTAACCTTTTTAGTTTGTTATATACGAAAGTCAGAATAATTTCAAATATTATAAGAGTTCCCCATTTTGAAATATTTTAAAACTGCAAATTGAACAATTTTATATTTTAATTAATGAGCTTTCTAGCTTGAAACTTTCAAGATTTAATTATTTCAACTGGAATCGTTTAAAATCAAAAAACTTGAAATTGAAAACATTCAAAAGAGAATAATTTTACATCATTTGAAAATAATTGTATAGTTGAATCATCAATTTTAACTTGTAATGTCCACAATTTTATAGTTTGCAATTTACATTAACACAATATTGTAATTTTATAATATTTCGAACTAAAAATCTAAATATATAAATTTGCTTATGCTAATTTTTTTGTAAAAAATCGACCCTAAAAATGCAAAAATCGTGATAGATAACTTTCAAACTTAATTCCTTAGAAACTTAGAAAATTGAAAGCGCGCTTTTGTTCTTGAATCAACATTTGAAATAAAACAATTTTTTATTAATACTTCAAATTGTATACTTTCAAAGAATTTGAAGCTGAAAATTAATGAATTTTACAACTTAATAGTGAATCATTTTCAAATTTAGAGCGTTTAAATCAGAAAAATTTTGAATATAAATTGTTTTTTTTTTTTTAATTCTTCTTTTGTTTTTGAAAATTCATCATTTTATTTGGAAATTCATCTCTTTGGTTGGAAAGTCTTCTTTTTTTTTTGTTAAAATTAATTTTTTAACTAAAAGTTAAACAATTCTAGCTTTTTGGTTGAAATTAATATTTTTTGGTCGAAAACTATTGTCTTTTTGTTGAAAATTCAACTACTTGGTAGAAATTTGAACTGCTTTGGTAAAAACTCATTCTTTGGTAAAATCTTTATCAATTTATTTGAAAAGTCATCTCTTTGGTTGAAATTTGTTTCCTTAATTAATTTTTAAAAATGAAAATCGAACTATTATAGCTTTTTGGTTTGAAATTATTATTTTTTGGTTGAAAATTCAACTACAGCCAAAAACTCATTTCTTAGTAAAAGCTTCATCTTTTTAGTTGGATATTTATCTCTTTGGTTGAAAATTGAACTATTATGTTAAACATTAAATTTTCCAACTTCAAATTTAAGTATCCTATTTTTTGTTGAAAAATTATCTTCTTAAGCATAAAATTCTACTGAGTTTTTGGTTTAAAATTCATTTTTTCCTTTGAAAAAATAATTTTGTTTTGTTTGAAAATTAATTTTTTTACCTGAACATGTAACTATTCTATTTTTGATTGAAAATTGTATTCTTTTTTAGTTGACAGTTCAACTTTTTTGTAGAAAATCCATCTATTTCGTTGAACATTCGTCTTTTTGAAAAAAATAATTCTTCATGACTGAAAATTCAACAGTTAAATTTCCAGAGGCGAATTCCGTACAAAATTCAACAATTGAATATTAATAGACGAATTTTCTACAAAATTCAACTGTTAAAAGTTCAACAGTGGGATTTTTAAGAGACAAATTTTCTACAAAATTCAACAGTTGAATTTTCAATTGACGAATTTACTACGAAATTTAATTATTGCATTTTTAATTATACTATGCATTTAAAATGGAAAATTATTCCATTTCTCAAGGTAAAAGTCGAAGATTTTCAATTTTAGAACGTTTAGAATTGAAATTTTTTTATCTCAATTGCTGAGAAAGGTATAATATCACATTTGTAGTTTTTAAAATCAAAAATTCACGTCTACCCAATCTTAAAAATTATAAATTGATGAATAATTGAAAAATTCAAAAGAAGCATCAATAACTGAATATTTTTAAATTAGCTTTCCAATTCACCAAGCCTATTTCCAAATTAATCTGGGGAAAAAATGCAGTAAAAATAAAACCATGCAAGAACTAGGTATTCAAAATCTATTTATTTTAAATTTAATAAATAATCTTCCAAAGTGAACTTTTGAAATTTATTATTTCTAGTGCAATATAAATGATAATAAAGCACACATTCTTAGAATACCCGTTTGGACATAATTTTCGCTATTGAATCAAACAACTAATTTTACTGAAAGCCACAAATTTCATTTTTGAATCAAAATTAAAATATATGTATATAAAAAAAAATCTTCAACTAATTTAACAAAAAAAATGGTTACCTTAAACAAGAGGCTCATTTCACTCAAAAAAAATATATATTTGAATAAAAAATATATGATCAACCAAAAAATTTGTTTAAATCTAACATATATTTGACTGTATAAAAAAGAAAGAATATGTTCGATTCAAGCACAATATATATGATTCAACCTAATCTTTTTCTAGGTGCAATCTTTCAATTATATCAATGTTCTAGATTGAAAAAAAATGTCACTGAAATGTTATAAATTGATGGTATAAAAATTCTGAAATAATAATATAAAAACCAATATAAAACAATCAACTTTCTAAGAATTAAACTAACATCTTGGGAGGTCCACTTAATGCAAGAATCATACTTTCATGTGACAAATCCATCTTTACTGCTCTCAGATCTTACGGATAGAATACTTTAACATAGATACGCATCTGTGGATTTTACTACTACGACTGGGTACATATGTCGTTTTATTCAAATTCAGTCATTTTTCTGGTCTGGGTCTGTATGTTGGCGAATATTCTAATTCATGAATGTGCTTCCTGCGAATCGTGCGATTCTATTCGAACGGAACGATCCCACGATCGGTCCATGTATACCTATTGCAGCTGCCGAGCCTTTCAGTCCACATACAAAATATTTTCAAATATTACTTACTTTTAAAAAAGAGGTGAACAAATAAAAAAACGTTTCTTGTAAGACTTTATTACGACAAAAGAGAAAATGAAGTTAAAATATTACGAAAAGAAAGATGGGGCAGCTAAATACTGTATTTCTTAACTGAGAATTAAAGTCAAGGAACTAATTTCTAGAGATAATTTAAACAATATCAAGAAAACTGAACAATTATTAAAAGAAGACCCGTCTCAAATACGAAATATCATCAACAAATTGTGAATGTGTGAATGCCTTTGCTGATTGTTTTAATAGTATTTATACTAAAGTGGGATCATCTGAAAGTACAAAACAGAACGACCAATCCGAACATATTAGAGAACGAATGGCAGGAACAGATCAATTACCTAGTTTTTTCATACGCAAATTTTCTCTCGCTTTTGTGAAACCTTTAACGTTTATTGTTAACCTATCGTTAAAAACCGCTCCATTTCCAAGAATTTGGGAAATAGCCAAAGTTTGTCCAATTTTCAGAAACGGTCTAAAATCGGAGGTTACCAACTATCGGCCCATATGTGAACTGTGTATCTTCTCAAAGGTTTTCGAAAAATGTTTAGCTCAAAAAGTTACAAAAAGTTTAATACCACAAATTTTCCCAAACAGCATGGTTTTATCCCTAAGAGATCTATCTCTATCTGAAAATCGGCTAGTTGATACAATTTAGATAGATTTTTCGAAGGCCTTTGACAAATTACATCATGAAAAGTTGATAAGTAAACTAAACAAGCTGAAAATTCCACTTAATATAGTAAATACGGTTGAATAATTTCTAATTGATAGACAACATGTGGTACAATTTTCTGGATGCTCATCTAAACCATTCACACCAACCTCAGGGGTACTGCAAGGTTCTAATTTAGGACCTGTACTCTATGTGATATATGTTCTGGATATAGTAACTGGAGAAATTAAACCATTGATAATTTTTACAGATGATACCAAAATCTTTCAAAGGATAATTTCCATTAGAGATTGTATAAAGTCACAGGGTAAACTGATTAGATTTTATGACTGGTGTATTGACAATGAACTACCTATTAACCCTGGTAAGTGTAATATCATTACATTTTCTCGATCAGAGGACATAATTGATTTTGAGTAACAGCTGGGTAATAAGAATATAAAAAGAGTAGCTACAGTAAATGACCTTGGTATAATCTTAAGCTCTGACCTGAAATGTAACCCTCAAGTCAACGCCTTAGTAAAATCTGTTTCGAAAACGTTAGGCTTCATAACAAGATCTTCCAAACAATGTAATAACGAAAGCGCTATGTTAACTCTGTTTACTTCTCTAGTTGAATCGAAATCAGAATATGGTGCGATTATTTGGGAATCGCAACTCAATTATCAAATAAACACAATTAAGAAAATCCAAAAAAGGTTTTTGAAATTTTTGTTTTTTAAGAAGGAAGGTAGATTCCCCCAGCAAGGGAGTGACTATTTAACCTTATGCAAGAATTTTGATATGTTCACAATGAAAGAAAGATACAATTACTTACTCCTTGTACTTGTATTCAAAATCGTTAGAAATTTTATTGTTTGTACTTATCTCTCAGATAAACTTAATCAACTATTTCGAGAACCAAATTTTAACTCCAGGCAGCGTGAATTATTTTATATGCCAGCAACTAATAGCAATGTACTTAGGCATTCTCCTACCTTAAAAATTTGCGCTATAATAAATAAATTTGTCACATTTACTACCAGGAACAAAAACGTCAACATTAATATTCATGAAATTTCTTTTGGTGAATTTAAAACAAAAATAAGAGATCTTATAACTTCTTTTTTAAGTCATTCTTGGGTTTATTTTCAATTTGTTTTTTTTATGTCACAGAGGCTACACGTTACACTTCTCTAGACAAAAAATAAAATATAAATCAATGCCGATATATTATAGCCCAATGTTATCGACACAAAAAATGTGGTAGTTGCATTTTTATTCAAATAGTTGAATTTTCAAGCTAAAAAGACACATTTTTAGAAGATGTTTGAATTTTCAACCCGAGCAGTTGAATTTTCGAGAATAAAGTTTATTTTCAGCCAAGGGAGATGAATTTCTAATCAAGAAATATGACTTTTCTACCATAAACGATGAATTTTCAAATAGTTGAATTCAACTAAAAAATAAGAATTTTCTCACAAAATAGTTAATTAATTATTATACAAAAAAAATAATTCACAAAAACCAGTTAAATTCTGAAATAAGTAATTTAATTGTTAACCGAATAGTTTCTTTTTCCTAAAGAATAGTGTAATTTGTAACCAAAGATATGAATTTCGAACAAAAAAGTTAATTTTCAACCAATCAGTTTAATTTTCTACCGAACTGTTGAATTTTCAAGCCAAAAAAAAAAGGAATTGTCTACAAAACGGTTGAATTTTAAATCCAGGAATATAAATTTTCAACAAAAAATTAATTCACGACCAAATATTTGAATGTTCAGATAAAATGCTGAATCTTCACCCAAAAAAAATGAACTTTTCACAAAGTAGTTGAACTTTAAATCAAGCGAACGATTTTTTTTAGCACGACGAATTTTCATCGAAATAGTTGAATCCTCAACTGAAACGGATTAATTTGCAATCAAGCAGTTGCATTTTTAACGATAAAAGATAAAACTTCATCAAAATAGTTGAATTTTGTAACAAACAGCTGCATTTTCATCCAAGAAGATGAATTTCCTTCCAATAAGACGAATTTCCAACCAATTGAATTTTACTGAAAAAGAAGAATTTTTTAACAAAGTAGTTGAATCCTTAACCAAAATGATGAATTTTCACAAAAAAAAAAATACATCAATTTTTCACAGAATAGTTGAATTTTCAACTTATAAAGGATAAATTATCAACCGAAAATTAACTTTAAACAAAATAAGTAATTTTCACCCAAATGGTTCAATTTTCTACCAAAATATTGAATTTGCAAGCCAAATAAAATTTACGACCAAATAGTTAAATTTTCAGATAAAACGTTGAATCTTTAACCAAAAAGAAATTAATTTTTCAAATAGTAGTTCAACTTTAAATCAGGTAGTTGATTTTTTAACAACAAAAAAATAATTCTCAACGAAACATGTAAGTGTTAATATTTCAGCCAAAAAGGTTTTAATTTGAAACCAAATACAGTTGTAGTCCTTTTTATCAAAAAGATGCAATTTCTACTAGAAGAGAGAAATTTTCAAACATCTATTAAACTAACTCAAATTATTCCTAAAATTAATTTGAAATTTATCAAAATTTGAAAAATTGCCTGGAAATCTTGCAGTTTTTTTTTAATTTTTAGAAATCATTTGAAAAAAATTTTACCTTTAAAAATTAATATAAACTATCGAATAGGTTGTTCATTTTGTTGATACCTTTTAAAATTCTTAAAAAACCTCGAAACATTTTTCGAAATTTTCAAACATTTTATTTTTTTTATTTTTTGATACCTTTCAAATGTTTAATTATTTTTGAAATTTTGTAATAACTTCTAAATATCTTTCAAATGATTATAATTTTCCCTGTCATTTTTGGAAAATCTTTCAGAATTAAAAAAATTGTTTAAAAATCTTCCAGATCTTTTTTTAAATTTTTATAAATCGTTCAATGTGCCATTTTGGTAAATAAAAAATTATTCGAAGTTTTCCCAGAAATTTTAAAAAAGTTTCCTATTTGCTGGAAAACTTGAGAATTTTTCAAAAGATTTTTCCAATTTTAAATCAAGTAGTTGATTTTTTAACAAAAAAAAATTATTTCTCAAAGAAACATGTGAGTGTTTCAATATTTTAGCAAGAAAGGTTTTGATTTGAAATCAAATACAGTCATATTTCTTTTTATCGAAAATTATTCCGCAAATTAATTTGAAATTTATCAAAATTTAAAAAATTGCCTGGAAATCTTGCAGTTTTTTTTTAATTTTTAGAAATCATTAAAAAAAATTTTAATCTTCAAAAATTAATATAATCTATACAAAAGGTTGTTTATTTTGTTGATACCTATTTTGTTTCCTATTTGCTGCGAAACTTTCAAAATTTTTCAAAAGGTTTTTTTTCGAATTCTTCAAAAATATACACACATTTTGTTTTAAATTGGAAATCTTCTCACGACTATAGTTTATTATTTTGTAGTCTGCAAAACTTCTAAAATTTCTAAATATCTTTTAAAATAACTAAAACTTTCCTTAAATTTAGATGAATTCTGCAAAATTAGAAAAGGTATCTTAAAATATTCCAGGTTTTTGTTCGACATATTTTCAAATCTTCAAAACTTACAATTATTCTTTTGAAATGAAACCTAACTTGATTTAAATTTTCCCAAAAAATCTTATTGTGATTACTGGTTATTTTCCGTTGACGGGTATCTATTTTTTTTCTGATATAGGCAGTGTATATATCGTAGACAATTAGGAAAATTAGGGTTTTCGGTAAATATCTAGAAAGTAGCTAAGCTGGGGAGTTCAGGAAAATATTCCATTTAGGTGTTACCTTTTCTCTAAATTTCTGATTTATTCAGCAATGAAGAACACTTTTAAATCATTCCTCGACATTCTTAGAGGGCTTCTGATTTTTAGTTTATAATCTACATTTATATTTCAGACTTCATCACCAGAACAGTTAGAACTGAAAAAGGCTAATTGAATCAATCATTTGTTAAGATACTTAATCAAAGATTCCAAGACAAATCGAGTATTCCGAATTACTATAGTTAAAAGAAATAACCCAATCCAAAAATAACCAGGATAACACGAGAAATAAAATAATTTAGGCCAACTGTAATTGTAAATTCAAAGAAAAAAATAAACTCGAAGACAACTGATCTTCATCAACTTCCGTCACTGATCAGTTAGTTCTACTGACAGTTTTGGATTATTATATCTCGAATAAAATTCATAACACGACTCTCAATAGTCAATACAAGTCCAACGTTTTTAAATTAAATTATTGCAAGACATTGTGGTGAAGAAAATTGTCCAGCATGCCTTATATTCGGGAACCAAACTTTTCCCAAATAAGCTGAAAGACATGCCTTCTTGACACAAATGGAATTTTGTCTTCAATTTAACCTTAAAAGAAATTTCCTTGACTCGAAAAAAAAATGTTGCAGAACACATTATTCTTTTGCAGCAAGCGTCACCTAATCATGCAGCCAAATAATTCTGCTCGTGTAAAAAATATATTCAAGTTGTTCCAAACAAAACAGGCAAGATGATGATGCTTTTGTTTGAAAACAACTTTTTCTTTGAGTATATGGCATTAAAGTGGGTTTGATTCACGATACTCCTTTGACTTATGTCGAACAAAATCTTACAAAACATCCTCTTAAAATTTCTGTACTGAACCTAGGTACATTGAAAACTTTAACAGATAAGTTGAAGTTCTCGCCTGTCCTAGTTGATAGTACGGAAAAACAGGTTGGTTTCCTTAGTTGTCAGGAGACAAGCTCCACTGGACTCTACCGCAAAATTGCGGACAGTGAATTACAATTTCTAGGAAATCATCGAAACTGCGTTCATGTTTGCATTAAAAAGTATATGCTGCAAGACGGTTTTTAGATCTAGAAATTCTTGTAACTATAAAACAAAGAATAACCAACATAGCCTTAAGAGATAAAATTTCATTAACTGCGTTATGCACAGTGCGGGTGATAGTGCTCTTCACTGTAAAAAAGTATCATTTCAAGACTAGTTTTCGGTATTGAAACAGTCCTCAAAAAATATAGTCTCGGGTGGCTCTATTGTAATTCCTTTTTATTTTGATGCCACTAAACGACGCTTTAGTACAACTTTTTTGGATAAAAACAGGACTGAAGTTAGAATCAAATTTCAATGACGTAACGTAGCATATGACAACGTTAAACGTGCGTGAACTGCCACTGAAATGTAGAATCTGGGTTATAAACAATGTTAGAAGTTTATAAATCCAGTTTTAAAATAATATGTTGATTAGCACTGAGAATTTATTGTTATTCAAGAATAAGGAGACTAAGAATAAGAAGAAACCATTAAGAAGAAGAAATAAACACTAGAAAACGAAGTAAACCACAAGACGAATCCTTAGTGTAAAATAATTATGTTTGTATTTTACACAAAAAGTCTCCGATTTATCTTCCACAAAACAAGAAAATTTTTTTATTTTACTCCGAGAAATTATTCACAAAATACGTGATTAGATTCTGATTAGATTAGGTTATATTTAGTATTAACAAGTATCATGTGATTTATGCATTGAAGTATAAATTAAAGGGATTAAAGGTTTCACGGTAGTAATAAAAATATTCTTAAGATTCATGACAAAATTTAAAATTACTTTATTTTGAAAAATTAATTTTAATAGAATATTAGAAAAAGATTAAAGACATTTGAAATATAAAAAAGATGAAAATAGATAATGTGATGACATTAAATTGATTTGACAATAAAAATTAGTAAAAAATAATTTCAAACATATCAAAGGATAATTTCAATTTTCCAGGATTTAAACATTTTGAAATAAAGTTTTGAAGCTAAATAAGGAGTTTGAGAGGTTTTAAGATAATATAAAAATTCTCTTGAGAATCCAGGAAAAGCTTCAAATAATTTTTTATTTTCGATAATAATGATTTCAGAAAAATATTTAAAATAGGTTTCAAAACAATTTTCAATTTATGAATAACAATTGAAGAATTATAAACTTGGAAAGACCACGAATTCAAATAATTTTACTTCTAATTTGAAAATTGTTCAGTTCAACAAAAATCTTTCAGTTTTTAATGTTTCTAACTTAAAATTGCTTAAAGCGATATAATTTTGAAAATCTGTAAATTTCTAGATTTATTCTTCAGTTCAGAGAATTGAAAATGATAGCGTGGATTTAAATATTTGTTTAAGTTTTGTATTGCTCAATGTATGGGAGTTTACCTATTATTTATTTATCGAGCATTTAAATTGAAAAAATTCAGGCTTTACGGTCCGTTAGGGTGAAAAATAAACAATTTATGGTTTGACTTTTTATAAATCAATGATTGCTTTTAAATTCAAGGAAAGGAATATCTTCTTTCACAAATTTAAATTTTAAGTAACTAGAACATTGTGCACGCTACGCGCGCATTAATTACCCTTTCCTTAGAAAACAATCTACTAAGTGGAACTACATTCTTAAAAATTCATTTTTTTGGTTCATAATTCATCATTTTCGTTGAAAAACCTGTTTTTCAAAGTTCAATTATTTTCTTAAGATTTTTTTAAATTATTTTTTTAACTGTTTATTCAACTAAACTAAACTCTCGGTTTCAGTCCCCTCGGTTTCCGCCTTCCTAGAACTGCTGTCCCAGGCGAGAGAAGGGTTGCGACAGAAGATCACCCCCAAAACTGAACTGAAACCGAATGTTTGATGTATTTCATGTTTTTTGTTTTGTTATCTCCTTCAGTTGAAAATTCATGTACTTTCTTACAAATTATTCTTTTGTGGTAGAATATTAATCTTCTTGGTGACTAATTCACCTTTTTGGTTGAAAATTCAACTATCAGGTTAAAAATGCCATTGAAAATTAAAATATTTGGTTAAAAATTCATGTATTTTGTTTAAAATTATCCTTTTTTGGTAGAAAATAATTTTTTTGTATTGAAAATTATTTTTTCTTTGGTTGAAAATTAGTTTTGTATTGAAAATCTTTTTTTTAACTAAAAATTCAACTTAATTTTCGGTCAAAAATTGGTTTCGATAGATATTTAATCTTCTTGGTAGAAAGTTCATTTGCTAGGTTGAAAATTGAATTATTTCGCTGTAAACTCATTTTATTTGTTTAAAAGATTATTTCTCTAAATAAAAAATAAACTATTTTATTTTTTGTTGAAAGTGGATCTTCTTTAATTGAAAATTCATCTATTTTGTAAAAAATGGCTTTTTTTTTGGTAGAAAATTAACAATTTTGATTGAAAATTTTATTAAAAATTAAAATATTTAGTTGAAAATTCATGAGTTTTGTTGAAAATGATTCTTTCTCGATAGAAAATTTTCTTTTTGTAAACTGAAAATTAATTTTTTTTTACTAAAAATTTAACTATTCCATTTTTCGTCGAAGATTTTTTTTGATAAACATTCAATCTTTTTGTTAGAAAATTCATCTGTTTGTTCAAAAATTTAACTATTTTGTTAAAAATTGATTTCATTTCCTTAAAAACTTATTTCTTTAACTTATAATCAAACTATTCTACTTTTGTCAACAATTTATCTTCTTCAGTTGAAAATTCATGTATTCGGTTGAAAATTCTATTGAAAATTAAATTATTTGCTTGAATATTCATATATTTTGTTAAAAATTCTTATTTTTTGGTCGAAATTTCATTCTTTTAGTTGAAAATTAGTTTATTTTTTATTGAAAATTAATTTTTTCACTAAAAATGTAACTATTCCATTTTTCGTCGAAGATTTTTTTTGCTAACCATTCAATCTTTT
>JAABKJ010000389.1:0-46030 GCA_011634705.1 Andricus grossulariae | reverse complement strand
CATTCAACAAAACGCGTGTTATTGTAACAAAATATTAGATAACTTTCTGCCTAAAGCAGATTATCTATTTAAATAAATTTATCTTAAATTTTTTTTTGTCGTCTGACCATAAAAATCCTTTATTTAAGTGTTACAATAAGAGGTCTTTCTTTTGATTGACTGATGAAGTCCGGCGTAGATGGACGAAACGCTTGTTATTATAACATCTAAACAAAGGATTTTCATGACTAGTTGACAAAAAAGATTCTTATATCATTTTATTTAACTAAAAAACTTCTGGCCAAAACCAGAACATCAATACAAATTGCAAATTATCTATCGCTGAATTTCCAAAGAATCAATTAGGATATTGATGATGTAGTGGTTAAGGATAGTTAGGTGATTGGATTGAAGGTAAGTTTTTCAGTTACAAATTTAACTACAAAACATCTGGCCAAAACCATAACATCAATACAAATTGCAGCCTATCTATGGCTGAATTTCCAAAGAATCAATCAGGATATTGATGATGTGGTGGTTAAGGATAGTTAGGTGATTGGATTGTAGGTCAGTTTTTTAACTACAAATTTAACTACAAAACATCTGGCCAAAACCATGACATCAATACAAATTGCAGATTATCTATCACTGAATTTCCAAAGAATCAATTAGGATATTGATGATGTAGTGGTTAAGGATAGTTAGGTGATTGGATTGCAGGTAAGTTTTTTAACTACAAATTTAACTACAAAACATCTGGCCAAAACCATGACATCCATACAAATTGCAGATTAACTATCGCTGAATTTGCAAAGAATCAATTAGGATATTCATGATGTAGTGGTTAAGGATAGTTAGGTGATTGGATTGTAGGTAAGTTGTACGGTCTCCAATTGGATGTGTTACCTTCAGGATCGCCGTACGCACGCACTATCGTAACACAGCCACCGGGCGTCGCCATTATAAACATATACAAATTCGTCAGAGGGTACCGCGAACAATGGGCCGTTTAGCACCCGAGATATATATCATCGTGTCGCCACCGATGCCGCCACAGCCACCGCCTTGGTGGAAGAAAGGGTTATACCTACTTATGGTTCATTCGAGAATTTCAACCTTTCCTTCGCACTCGTATCGCGATCCTATCGATAACGAAACAAACTTACCGCAAAAAAGCAAGTTTTACGGCAAATTTCTCCAACCACTACTTGAATCTTGTTGTATATTGGTCAAGTATTTTTAGTTGGAGATCATGTGTGTAATTTTTAATGTTAAATATAAAATAGTGTCAATTACTGGTTTATTATTTGTTGGAGAGACCAGAAAAAATCTACCTCTGTCCGGATTTGAACCCGGAACGCCACTATACATAAGTGAAGCGTTAAATAATTGCGCCACCGAGGCTATGATAGATTATTTCTTGATTCTCCTATATATGTATATACCATGGTAAAAGAAATTAATTTATTTGTTGAAAATAAGCTTCTTTCTTAAAAAATCCTGTGCTTTCTAAAGAAATTGCTTTTTTTAAAATGAAATTTCATCTTTTTATGTTGAAAATTCAACTATTTTGTTAAAAAAGCGTAATTTTGGTGGAAAATTTAACAGTTTTGTTAAACATTCGTCCCTTTGGTTAAAAAATTCATCTTTTTGGCTACAAAATTCAACTATTTGGTTAAATGTCCTTTTTGGTTGAATCTTAACCTTTTTTGTTTGAATATTCGATTATTTGGTGGAAAAATCATCTTCGTATGTTGAAAATAGCTTTGGTTTCTGATTGAACAATTTTGTTAAAAATTCTTTTCATAAAAATGAAAAATAATTTTTTTATCGAAATATTAACTATTTTACTTTTTGTTAAAAATTCGACTGTTTGAATTAAAATTCATGTATTTCGTTAAAATTTCATTTTTTTGGTGGGAAAGTAATCTTTTCGTCCGAAATTTCATCTTTTTGCTTAAAAATTCATTTCTTCAGTTAAAACTTTAACTTTTTTGCTGATAATTTAACATTAACATTCGTATGAAAATTACAAATTTTTTCAACTATAAATTTAACTATGTCATTCTTCTTTTTAAATTCGAACATTCAGTTGAACATTCAACTTCGTCAACTATTTGGTCCTGAATGCAACTGCTTAGTTGAAAATTCATTTTTATTGTTGAAGATTCAAAATATGAATTAAAAATTTCTTTTTTTTGGTTGCAAATTTAACTATTTTGTTGAAATTTCCTCTTTTCTGTTAAGAATGAGTCTTTTTTCGTAGAAAATTATTTTCTTTGATTGGTAATATAACTAATTTGTAAAAAAATTCGTTTTTACAAACGAAAACTCATTTTTTTAGCGATGATTGAACTATTTTTTCGTATTTTGTTAAAAATTCGTCTTTTTTCAAATAATGCTCTTGAAAGAAATTTCAGCTTTTTGGTTAAAAAACAATTTATTTTTTTGAAACTTCAACTTTTTTGTTGGAAATTTACCTATTCCGTTGAAAATGATTTTTTCAACTGTTAATTAAACTATTCCATTTTTGTTTGGGCATTCGAGTATTTTGTTCAAAATTCAACTTTTTAGGTTGGAAAGTCATATATGTGGTTGTAAATACAACTCTTTGATTGCTGATCGCTTTCTTTGGTTGCAAATTTAACTATTTTGTTGAAAGTTAATTTTTTTTTGAAGATTATGTTTTTTAACTGAAATTTTAACTATTCCATTTTTGGTTGAAAATTAATCTTTGTTAGTTGAAAATTCATGTTTTTTGTTAAAAATGCATATTTTTTGTGTTGAAACTTCAATTGTTTTGTAGAAAATTCGTCTTTTTGCTTCTATAATTTACTCCCTTTGGTATAAATGTTATTTCTTTTTTGTTTTATGATTAACTTTTTTCTCTTTTGGTTTGATTTAGCTGTTTTTTATTTAAAATTAAAATCTTTCTTGGTTAAAAAGAAACTTTATTGACGAAAACTGATCATTCCTAGTTTAAAGATGAACTCTTTTCTAAAATATTCGAGTTCACAGCTTGAAAACTAAACTCTTTTATTGAAAATTTATCTCTTCTGGCAGAAAATTAGTCTTCCCTAGTTGAAAATTCAACAACTGTTTTTAATTTATTCCCATATTTTTCGCCTATTTTCGTTAAAAATTGCCCTATTGTCTCTGTTTTGAGAGCATTATTTGCTGTGGATTCTGTTTTTCTTGTAACCATAAAATCAATTATCACCTGAATATCCATTCAGAAGTGGTATCTTTACAGACAGGTATACAGTGCTCAAAGGCTAAGGATTAGCACCGGAATAAGCAAGTCCATTGAGTATTAGGAAACTCCTTTCAGTTTTGCGGTCAAGATCATCAGGTTGGGTTGGAAGAAAGAAAAGGGAACCAAAAGTGGTTTTTAAAGAGACGGTAGAAGATCTGATTGTTTGACCCCAGGGGTGCTCTCTGATGCTTTGATCGAACTGACTGGAGTCACCGATGGAGTTATCGCCCATTCCCATCAGTAGCTACCGCGATACGTGACCAGGGACTCGTGCTTCCTTTAGCTTTGACATCGAGACCTATTGTAAAACCTTACGTCATCTCGGACCAGATAGTGTGTCTTCTGTGAAAAAATATCTTTCTGAAATTCGATGTTTTTATTTCGATTTATGCGACAATAACTTTGCAACATAGAGTACCAATGCTACCAAAAATATACAAAGTCACCTAAAAATATAAGGTTCCCATTAGCATCATCAATTTAATACATCGAAAGATATCACCATATTATTGAGATCCACAGACCCTTATATATCGATCAGATAATGATACTACAATTATATATATGATAACAGTTTCCAATCTTCAACACTTCCTGATAATTCGCAGATCATGTTTTAAAGAATTTGAAAAAATCTATTTAGGTTTGGTATTAGGATCTACAGTAAATACTTTTTCGGGAAATATTTAATTTATAATGAATTGACATATCATTCATCACAATAGTAATCATATTGATACCATTGCTTTGAGTAATACAAAAAGATGAATAACACCCCTAGGACAATATTGGAAAATATGGATATTGTATGATATTAAGAAGATTGATATCAATGCTAACCATTATAAAAAGTCACCGAAAAATATAAGGTTCCCATTAGCATCATCAATTTAATAAATCGAAAGATATCACCATATTATTGAGATCTTCAGACCCTTATGTATCGATCAGATAGTGATACCGCAATTACATCTATGATACCAGTTTCCAATCTTCTAAACTTCCTGATCATTCGCAGATGATGTTTTAAAGAATTTGAAAAAATCTATTTAGGTTTGGTATTAAGATCTACAGTAAATACTTTTTTGGAAAATATTGCATTTATAATGAATTGACATATCATTCATTGTAATAGTAATCCTATTGATACCTTGTTTTTAATAATACAAAACAATGAATAGGACCCCAAGGATACTATTGATAAAATATGGATATTGGATAATATTTATTGATACTAATGCGAACCATTACACAAAGTCACCGGAAAATATAAGGTACATATTAGCATCATGAATTTAATAAATCGAAAAATATCATCATATCATTGAGATCCACAGTCCCTTAGTAGTAATATATCAACCAGATAATGATGATACTTTTATATCAATGATACCAGTTTCCAGTCGTCAAGACTTTCTGATAATTCGCTGTGTTGATATATAATTGAGGCGATCCGATAATGATACCAGAATTATATCAATGGTACCAGTTTCCAATCTTCAAGCCTTATCCTGATTAGTAGCAGATGTCTTGAAGAATTTGAAAAAATCTATTTAGATTTGGTATTAAGATCATAATAGTAAGCCTATTGGTACCATTGTTTTCAGTAATAAAAAAAGATAACTAAGCCCCAAGAACAATATTGGTAACAATATTGGCATTCGTACCAAATTGTTACACTTGAAAAATAAATTTTCTTAAGACAAACAGTTTTCTTGAATATAAATGGAACTTTTGTTAAACCAAACAAATTTTGGTTTATACAACAAAATATTTGATTGACCCAACTTTTGTTGTTTGAATTAACAAAATATCCCACCTACCAAAAGATTCGGTTGAAACAACCAAAAAATTTAGTCGGGTCAACCAAATATTTTGTTTCTCATATAATAACCGTATGCTATTGTTCAACCAACAGAAATTTTGCTGATTCAACCAAATCGTTTTCTGAGTGTACCATCACAGTAAGTGCCACTTAATCATTTTGAATGATTTGATTTTAAAACTGAAAATTCAACTATTCCATTAGAAGATTCATCATTTTAGTTGAAAAATTTATCTCTTTGGTTAGAAATTTAACAATCTTATTATATATATAGAAAATATATATGGAATATAGATAAAATATGTATTGAAATTAAAAAATCTTATCATTTGGTTGAAAATTTAATTATTTTGTTAAAAATAATTGGCCTTTTTGGTGTAAAAATTGATCTCTTTTGCTAAATTTTGTTACCTTATTTTATTAAAAATGCAACTTTTGTATGAAAATTATTCTGTTTTGGTTGAACATTTAACTACCTTGTTGAAAATTCGTCTTTTTTGGTTGAATTCAAGTACTTTTTATATAAAATTACAACTTTTTTTTGGTTGGCATATCAACTATTACATTTTTGGATGAAAATTAACCTTTTTTGGTTAAAAATTCAGGCACTTGTTTCAAAGTTGAATCATTTCAATGAAATTTCGTGTTTTTTTGTTGTTGAAATTTTTTTTCACTGAAAATTTAACTATTCCATTTTTTGGCGAAAATGTATCTTTTTTAATTAAAAATTCTACTATTTTTTTCGTTCAAAATTGAATGATTATATTCTATCTTGACTGAAAAATATTTCTTGGTCGAAAGTTCAACTCCTTTGTTAAAAAATCATTGTTTTTGTTGAAAATTTAAGTATTCTGATTAAAGTTCATTTTTTCTTTGGTTGAAGATGCATTTTTTTACTGAAAATTTAACCATTTTATTTTTAAATGAAATCTTACCTTTTTTAGTTCACAATTCAACTTTGTAATTCAAAATGGATATTTTTGAATTTAATATTCAACTAATTGTGGAAAATTCAAGGTTTTCTAAAACATTCCTTGTTGGTCCTGGGAAGTTGTAAATCTTCCAGAAATGGTAGAAAATCTGTAGAATCACTTTTAGAAAGAAAAGAATTAATGATCATTTTCATCTGATGTCGATAATCAGAATAATATGCGCAATGGTTTGAAATCTTAGGGTTTACTGTAATTAGGTTCTAAAGAATACGAATTTCAAAACCTATATTGATTACTAATTATATTGTAGTCCCTTGTTTAGTTTCACGAATTTAAAAATCTCAAAAATAAAAATAAAATAAAGTATAGAAACAATGCTACCACAATCTTATGTAAATGATACCACTCTGCAAGTTTCAAGATTTCCACATAATTCACAGATGTTTTCATGCTATAGATCAAAGCCACATGATATTACGATATTCAATCTATCTAGGCATACAGCTAGTAAGATTCTTCAGAAAGGCCTACTTCGAGCAAATATTTCAGAAAATATTGAATTCATAATGAATAAATGAATAAATCAGAATTGTCATATCTGCGATCATGCATTACCATATTGGGCATTAACATATCGTTCCCAAGGAAGGTTGATATCGAAGGACCCCGAAGGTCCCAAGAAGCGAGTTTGATCCGAAACTGATTAAGCCTGGGGAACCCCAACCTCGTTCTAAGAAGCCACGTCGTCACCTGTTGCGCGGAAACGCTCTTCTCCTAAGCACGGTAGCCAGTGGCATTGTGAATCTGCCAAAAATGGTGGCGGGCCAAGTGGTCCAGCATATAATAACGAGTTCGGAAGAGAACGGCTGCGAGTCCTCATTAGGGGATATGACAGATACGGCGGTAGATAGGGACCGCATACCACATCCGATATGTGTATTCGCGAAGGAGTCTCCTTTCTTTTGGTATGAGTGCATCTCCGCAATCTCATGCATAGGGCGATACATATGGGCCTTTCTTTTACTCTTGGAGAATCTCTTTTACTTCTCGCGCCACCAAATGCCGCATCGTCGTGGTAACAATATCAGCGACCCAGGGTAAGAGGATTGTTGGGGAAAAGGAGAGAAGGAGAGCAAAATTGTTGGGGGGAGGGAAGATAAAAGAGGGTTAGATGAACAGGGATGAGGAGTAAGGGGGTTACTTCGATTTCCATAATATTCAAATGTATAAAATGCGCGAGAACCAGCGCGAAGCGGCCGAAAGAGGCGTCCCTGCGATAGGATGGTGTGGCGCGGCATGGCATGGTGTTGCCCGCTGACATATTTATCGGCGACCGCGCCACCTGCAACCGGCTCCGCGGCATCCGTACAGAGCGGTGTTTTGCCCATTTGTATCCCCACGATGCCGGCCAATCCACCGACAACCCAGTTTACCCAATGCTTGCACTCTTCCCCCCTTTTTCACCCCTGTATATGCTCTCCTCGTATCTTCTTTCTCTGTCTTTTCTTCTGAGCTTTGCTTGAAGGAGGATACTTTCTCTTTCCTTTTTCCACTTGTATACCCTCTGCGAGGATTATTCTTCGCGACGTCACCCCACCAACTGTGCGGATGACATATTGCTGCTTCCGATTCTTGGGAGCAATCGGATCTTCCGATAGCTTCCGTTGGCGGTGCTGCTCGAGCAATTTATCGGGTTTGTTTTCTAGTTTTTGGTATGGAATATAAGGCAAGAAGGAGATTTAGTTTTAATTGGGAGGTTGCATTTTTATTGACAAGTAAAGTGATAAGATGTTTGAATTCGATAGATGATAAATATGAATTGTTTTTAAGGAAGATTATTAGCATGTCAAGTTGAGATAATCCTAGAAGAACAAGAAGGTCACTGGATTTTCGATTGAATAGTATCATTGGTATCATTGTGGTACCATTCTCCAATATGTTACCAATACTGTTTGATACTATTTTCCTTAACAATATTATATTCTTTGCAATTTCTTATTGGTTTCAATCTGGTACCATTAATCCGTACGTTACCAATGGGATCCTTTCGATTCCACTGTTCTTTTTCGCTTGATTAAAATGTTAATACTAACTTTTTCTTGTTGTGACATACATCATTTGTCATACCAATAGGTTTCCCTATGCTACCAGTCAGAGAACTTGCTGTTTGAACCAATTATACTGAATGCTACTATGCCAATATGCTAAGCCTCCTAGGTCACAATGTTTGTTCTTAGTTGATTAGAACAATACTCTCTACTCATTGTTATAACTGATAAGATTTGTTTACTAAAAATACAAAATGATATCTACAATCGACGATTATAAAGGAGAGCCACCATACTATCTACGCTTGGTGAAGTTTTTTATTCCCGGTTGGCCCGTTGTTTTCACTTTGATATGCAGCAACTGAAGCTCGCTGCTTCGTAGGTGCGGTCAGTTTATAGTACACTAGATAGCCACTCTGCGTATAGCATACTCGTATACTATAGACTACTATACATATACGAAGCCACCAATCCAGGCTCGGTCCACAAACCGACATCAGCGACAAGCGGACTCTAATCCAGGCGCAGGATACTGAGGCCACACGATTCGACGTTGAGATGATTGTAGTTGCAAATGGGCAGTTTGCATCAAGAAGCGACCCCAGTCGACAGGACATGCACCAGCAATGCAAACAAAGTTGACCCAAACGTCCCACTATCACTACACTATACTGTACTTTACCAACCCCCTGGCTACTGTATCAGGCTAGGTATACCATCCTACCCTCATCCCTCGGGTGATGCATGAAACGCGACTCAACGATATGACAACGAACACATAGTATACAAATTACAATACAGCCTGAAACTCGCCCTGGTCCTTTTTCCTTAGCTTTAGCAAATTGTTATTCGTGATCAAAGCGAATCGTTCATTATTCACGTGATTTGCTCAATGGTTCTAAACCACTGTTCCGAACTGCGATTGAATCAATCTTGCATAAACTCAAGAGGATTGAATGTTAGTTTATCATCAGTTTGTTGTTAGTTTGTGAAAATTTGACATACAGAGAATTTTATGAGAATGTAATTTATAGAATAAAAGGATCGATAAATCTGAGAGGAAATAAACAAATTTGAAAAAGTTTGGCACCTATTCTATTTGAATTCATGAAAAACAAACGGCGGTCTATAAATTTTTTACTCGAAAGTCCTGTTTTATATATTGAAATGCATTCGAAATTCAGCTTTAGTCCATTATTCTATCCGAAAGAGGATAACAGAAGAGTTGGATTTTTTCTTTATTGTTAGTCGCTTGGCCGCAAGGCTTTGTAATTTATACCCTCGCCTGCAGGACTCTCAACACTCGGTTTTGAATAAGAGCACTTGGCAGGAGTTTCTTTAACAGGACAATTTATCCTCGAGTTTCGAATGTAATATATTTGCAGCAGGCCAGTTCCCTAATATCAGTAATACAGAACTAAATCGACAAATGACATCTGCCATCTGATTTAATAAGACTTCCAAACGTGTAAAAAACAAAGCGATGTAAGCAAAGACCATCATGAACTAAAAGTACATCAATGTCTTTTAACTCATGTCTTCACTTGGTTCTCCATGTGAGCATATGGATACAATCTATTTGACCGAAGTCTATTGAAATCTATTTAGTGAATCAAAATGTCAAAATTTTAGTAGTTGAAAGTCTATATTGCCGTGCAAAGGGGTAAATTTGAGTAAGTTTGGTATTTGCAGAGCAGATAGTATGCACCACTATATATGTCATTTGCTATTGGTTCGGTAGAGAGTCGGCATGTCTGTGCCGAAGTAGCAGTGTTTAAATAAAGTGAGCACCAGTGAGAGTGGTGTATAGCTTGTGACCCTCCTCGGTCCCTCTGATGCTGCCACCCTTTCCCTGAATAGAGTGTGGCACTGGTACGAGTGTCTACTCTGGATTCTATCCTACAGGGAGGAGGTGGGAACTGGGAAGCGGAGGACCGACCGGCTATACAGAGAGCTTCGGTCAGTTAAACATGCGCATATTGCATGAAACTGGTAGCAAGAGAGACCAGAGAATCGACCTCTGTATTAACACCTTCGCTCTGCTAACGTTACCTTCTTCCCATCGTTCCCTGCACGATTTTAAGGTATGCTTAAACGTGCAGAGATGTATCAGCCTCTCCAGGAAGAGTAATGTTCTAGGTGTGAAAAAGTATTAGGATTAATTAGTTGCTGATATTTTAAGTAAAGGTTCCTATCCTACACTGACAAAAATGTTGTTTGGGACCAGTAGCTTTTCATTAGTAGAGATAGTATTAGCTGCAACAAATAGTTCAATGGTAAAACCAACTAACCAGTTTTGTGCGATAACAAGTCGCCGCTGGTTCTTCTGTGTCGTTAATATTAGCAACGATAGTAATCTCGAGCCTCACAAATAGAAGTAGTCACATTTACCATCAATGAATTTCCCAACAAATAAAACTAGTAAAGGTTACAAGTTTTGTTCCTTGGCGACACTGGCATCATGACATCGCATTGAGATCGCATCATGTTCACAATCGTTGCCATGTTTTGTATTTCGTAGGTGTTGAAGAAGATGATCACATTTTTTAATTATTTAAATATACTGGAAGTTTAGAATCTTGTGGATAGCAGAAGATTATGCTACTTAGGCTGCACATTAAATTTCACGTGTCGCTCAAATTAAATGTTTTTTACGGAATGTTTGAGTTTCTTGATTAATTAGGAATTCTTCAAGTTTGTATACTCTTATTAAGGGGAAATTTATTTTTGATGAATGATGTATTTTTCCATTCTGATAATTTAGTGGTAAGACCACTTAAAGTAGTGATTACAACTACCTAAAAATTGTTATCTACCATCGGAAGTTGTTGCGACAACAAAAAAAGTATAAGTAAGGACAACTGCTACCATTCTTAGAAATAAAATCTATTAGTTTTCGAACCCTTGGGGTGTTTGAGACATTCAAATTTAGAGAGCAGAGCATTTCTATGGTCATCTTCTTATTTTGGCAATGGATGATTGTATATCATAATTGTCGTCGAAATTTGGTAGGCGTTACCCAAATATTTTCGGTGTGCCTATACTCTTCGATTTATTCAATCATAGTATCTAGACATTCAAGAAGAATTTTTCCGGGATTATGGTTTCATTTATTTTAGTTATTATTAACAAATGAAAACAAAACATGAAAACTATTTTTCAATGTCTTCAACATTTAGAAAAAAAATGTTAATTCAATAAAATCGTTTGGTTGACTGCAGTTGGTTGATTTAAAAAACAGTTTGGTTACAAAAAAAAAATTTGTGTTAGGTTGTTAATTTTACCAAATGTGAATACGAGAAAGAATATTTACAATAGTGTTTCCTTCCTCGGTCGGTTTCTATATCGCTCGCGATACTGGTTTCATACCAGTTTGAGAACGACCTTGGTATTTATGATAAGCCCGCAGAGATATTCACTACTGCACTACTGCACTAGTTTTCAATTACTAGCAAATATTTATGTGTTTGTGGATGTTTTATTTATGGATATTCATGAATATTTTGTTTCAATACCCTAAAATCTTTTAAATTCTTTTAAATATTTTGAAATATCTTGAAATATTTGAAAATCTCTTTAAATCTCTGAAAATCTTTGAAATTGTTTGATCCTTGGATTTTTGCCAATAAATTCTTCACAATTACAATAAAATATTATACAGTCCCTTCAAAAATTTTAAGATTCTAGTCAAGTTTTAAAAAAATGTTAATACCTTGAAGTATTGAACATCTTCATAAATCTTTGGAACTCTTTAAAATCCCTTTATTCTTGTGAATAATTTCTTCAAAATTTCAATTATATGTGATAAAATTCCTTGAAATTCCGTGAAATTACATGACATTTGATGATATTCCTTGACATAGGTAATCCAATAAAATACCTAAAGAAAAACATGGAAATACCGTAAAGGCGCAAAAATCTCTTAAAATTACTGAAGTCTTCGGAAACCCAATAAAATCCGTTAAATGCATTTTAACAATGAATTGTCTTCATTTTTTGTGATCATCAAAGTATTTATTTGTTTAGACAAATTTTTAATTTAAAGTTTGTTCTCAAATTTCACTTTTAATTTATGTTAGTATCTATTTGAGTAATGTTTATACTATTTTCAATCAACATGTGTAAGTTGGAAGTTTTTCCAGTTAGTTTTTTGTTAATTTTGTTATACTTTTGTATGTTTCGCTTTGAGTGATCATCAATTTGAAGACCAAATATTTCATATTACACATTTTTTAACAAGTTTCAGACTTATAATAAAATTGAGCAAATATTAAGTAAAATAACAACAACAATTTTACAGTACCATTGAATTCTTTGATACAATTTTTTCAATAAACACTACCGGCAAGAAGTATGAGACTACCTGGATTTTTTTAGTTGCATAAAATCATTTAATTGTGATAACGATTAACCAAATTAAATTTTTTTGCTTGAAGCAAAAATCGGTTCTTAAACTGGTCCTAAGCCGAAACCCTAAACCGATCCTCTTGCTAAAATCATACAAAAGTCAATGAAAATATCTAGAATTCTATTGCCTAAAAATGAAGTTTAATAGAAAAGTTTTTGTTAGCCTCTAATGTAGATAAGTCACTTAATTATTCTCAACAAATATGATTGTTCAAACAATTTGTTATTGTTGTCAATAATATTCTTTCAGAACAATGCTGAAAAATTGCAATTTTCTCAAAAGTTTTCCACTTTTTGTCCAATTTCTAATTAGAGTAAGGTGAATAATTAATTAAAGTTAACAAAATTGATTGTTCAAAGAATTTATCATTATCTTAAAGAATATTATCTTTGAATAATGTTAGAAAGTTGCGGTTTTGTCTGAAATATTCAACTTTTTGTCAACTTTTCATCTCATTATTAAAGTAATAATTAATGCAAGTTGACAAATATAATTATTTAAACAATTTATTATTGTTTATAATTATCTTCGCTTAGATAATTGTTAAAAAATTGCGTTTTTTTCTAAATTTTTTAACATTTAGTGAACTTTTTACTTAGTGAGTTGGAACAAATAATAAATATTATTATTAATTCAAACGAAAAGGCTCTTAGTACCTACTTCGAAGAAAATTTACATTTAATATGATCCATATAGAAAATTCAGAGAATATTTCAAATATCTTTCTTTTTTTAAATATATTTACAAAAAAGAAAGAGATTGTTTAAAATATGACTCTCTTCATTCATTATTCATTATTTGTTCATAACTGAAGGTAGTTATGAACAATAAAGATTTGTTTAAACAATTCAAGTGAAAAATAGAGAAATAGTTAACAATTTCAGAAAACCGCAACTTTCTACCACTAGGCAAAAAGAATATTATGAAGTTAGGAGTTATAAATAAAAATAATTTGTTTAAAAAATTATTGTTCCTAAATTGAATTGAATGTTAACTCACTTAAAGTGAAAATTGGACAAAAACTTAAAAATTTCAGATAAAACAGCAATTTTTAGCATTATTCAAAGACAATGTTATTAACAATAACATTAAATTGTGTAAACAATTATGTTTGTTTATGTGTTTTATTGAATATGCGTCTCCTTTGGTAGAAAATTAATTTTCTTGGTTGAAAATTCATATTTTTCTCGGAAAATTCTACAGTTTGTTTTAAATTTGTTTTCTCGGTTGACCTTGGTTAAAAGTTAACTCTTTTGTTCAAAATTAATAATTTTCGTTAAAAATTCATAATTTCAATTGGACATTCGCTTCTGATTGAAAATTTAACTATCTCATTGAAAATAAATTTTTCTAACTGAAAATTGAACTATTCCAGTTGAAAATGTAACTATTTTGTTGAAAATTCGTGTTTTTGTTAAAAATTAGTTTTTTATAACAGAGAATTAAAATTTTTATTTCTTTCAAAATGTATCTTCTTTGGATACAAATTCAACTCTTTAGTTGAAAATTTAACTATTTGGTTGAAAATTAAACTGTTGGATTGAAAATCCGTTGTTTTTTTTTTGCTAACAATTAATTTAACTTACGATTTAGCTATTCCATTTTTTGTTGAAAATTCATCTCTTTTTTTTTGTACAATTCAACCATTGGTTAAAAATTTATCATTTTCAGTCACAAATTGTTTGCAAATTCATATATTGTGTTATAATATCGTATTTTTTGTAGAAAATTAATTTTCTTGGTTCAAAATTCATATTTTTCCCGGAAAATTCAACAGTTTGTTTTCTCGATTGACTGAAATGTATTTTTCAATTAAAAATTCAACTATTCTTAAAAATTTGTCTTTTTCGGTTGAATTCAACGGATTTTTATTTAAAATTGAAATCTTCTTTGGTTGAAATTTCAATTATATTACATTGTTCGTTGAGAATTTATCTTTTTCAGTTGAAAATTCAACTCCTTGGTTCAAAGTTAAACTCTTTTGTTGAGAATTATTTTTTTTTCGTTAAAGATTCATAATTTTAATTTGGCATTCGTCTCGGATTGATAATTGAACTACCTTATTAAAAATAAATTTGTCTAACTGGAAATTAAACTATTCTAGTTGAAAATTTAACTATTTCGTTGAAAAGTCGTTTCTTTGTTCGTTAGACATTTTTTTTTTAACAGAAAATTAAAATATTCTTTTTTTGGTTTAAAATGCATCGTCTTTGGATGAAAATTCAACTCTTTGGTTGAAAATTAAACTGTTCGGTTAAAAATCCACTGTTTTTTTGTTGCTAACAATTAATTTAACTTATCATTTACCTATTCCATTTTTTGTTGCAAATTCATCTCTTTTTTTGTACAATTCAACCATTGGTTGAAAATTTATCATTTTCAGTTGCAATTTTAACAACTTGTTTGCAAATTCATATATTGTGTTGAAAATTCGTATTTGTTTGTAGAAAATTAATCTTCATGGTTGAATATTCATCTTTTTGGTTCAAAATTCATTTATTCTAGTTGAAGATTCATCATTTTATTTGAAAATTCATTTGTTTGGTTTTAAATTTAATTATTCCAGTTGAAGATTCATCATTTTATTTGAAATTTATCACTTTGGTTGAAAATTGAACTATTTTGTCGGAAATCGTTTTTTTGTCTGTTGAAAAGTAATTTGTTTTACTTAAAGTTCAACTATTATACAATAATAACATATCATAAGGTATAGTAATATAATAAAGAACACATTTTATTGCAAACGTACCTCTGTTACGTATTTTAAAACAGCTAATTAATAAATGAAGTTGTATCTAAATAAAGAAAAAGTGCAGTAATCTCAAATCTATAAACCTTAATATGTCATTTAATCTATTACACATGTGAAATAATCGAAATTTGTGAATACAAGAAAAAAAAAAAATTATAGGTATCAAGCCTTCTTACTTGGATAAATAGGCAGTCAATTTTTCCGAGTTTGCAGGTTAGATAATTGAAATTATTTTTTAGTGTTTAAAACTTTTTAGAACTATACTTGCTTTTTATATATATGAAAAGCCTAACTTTCATACTTATAAATATAATCATTTGTACTCAAAAATATACTATTATATTATTTATAAATCGAATTATTTGTCAAACTGTCTCATAATTGGGACGTGTTTCATGATAGGTACCTTTACCTCACCCTATACATTTACGTTTGGAAAGGAAAGAAAAAATATAAATTCTAACGAAATCTTTGATAAAAATATCCCGAATTCTATAGTATAGCCTAAAGCCAAAGAGTAAAAAAAAATCCAATACATTTTTGGACCACCCTAGTAACCTAGTAGACACTGACCAATACATCATAATAATGTATTTAAAACTGGTAGCCTGTTCCGTTTGAATCATGTCATTGTTGAGGTTGTGTTTTCTGGGACCCTACTGCGATTACATTTGAAAAAAAAAATACAAATTGTAACCAAATCGTCAGTGAAAATATACCGAATTCTATAGCCTCAAGACAATGTGTAATAGGAAAGTTCTTGCTACCCTCTGGTGTAAATAAGGCACTGAAACTTCCCCTGAATTTGGAAAGTATACATTCTCGGAGTACCCTATACGTTTAGGTTTGAAAAGGAAAGAAAAAATACAAATTGTAACCAAATCTTTGGTAAAAATATCCCGAATTCTATAGCTATAGCCTAAAGCCAAAGTGTAATAGGAAGGTTCTTCAGGCGACAGGCGTGACACTATAGAAGTAATTGCAGAAAGTTGTGAAGCTCGCTGTTTGGTTTGTGCTATTAGCTGCGCATTTTTCACGCTCCTCGCCCCCAAATAGGCGCAGGTCAGGGTCGCCAATATTTAGAGATGATCCCAAAGGAGAGGTACTAGACAACTAGACAAAATCTTGGATTTGAGTGCATCATCTCGAGTGGCGGATAAAGGTTTGACAACGCGACAATATTTTGAACGGTTCATCGATCCGAGAGTAAACGGTTTAAAGAAGACCGATCCTCGCTATATACTTATGCCTACTTATAGACATACCTCCCCGGACGGTCGGGTCGGGAAATACTGTGTCACCAGAACAACCTCGTAGTTGGTTCGCTGCCTTTGTAGGTCGTAAGTATGGGCAACTTGTTGCACGAAATTCATGCCTGACGGGCTTCGACGAATGAGGCTCATACCTCATAATTGTCCCCGTGTCGTTGTCGCAACGGATCATCTGCGAGCAGCTGCTGCTGGCCACCTCTCGATATCCCATCTCGATGTCGGCAAAATACTTCCAAAAAATAATCCCTCTAAAGAGAAATAGAAGCTCTTCAGACATTTCCCGGAATTTCGGCAAACGATCTCATTTTTTTTCTATGCAACCACTTCTGAGATGAGGTGCAAAACTGATCTACGTTCGAGATTCTTCGACCCAGGAAGAGAATTGAAATACAGTTTTAGGGAGGACAATGAATGTCATAACATACATGAGAAGAAATTGGAAACAGAAGAATTGGAATTTTTTTAACTAGCTGTGAATTCGATCTCGAGTTTTTCCACTTTGTTTGCATTTATAGTTATATGGTGCTCATTGCACGAGCACTTTACTTCCCGTTAGCAAATGTATTTGCTTCGTCATAGAGGAAGCATATGTGATTTTTTCGGATAATAGACAAACCAAAGTCTTCATTTTGATCAATTCAAAAATAGAAATGTACAAAAAGTACAAAATTCTAATATACAAAAATAATGTTAAACACAAAGACAAATTGGACAAATCAAATTTTGTATTCGAAATGTTCTTTCGAAACGCTATCCCTTTCCCAGCTTTATGATTTTCTTACAAACATTGTCAGAATTATTATATTTGACAATATATGATCAAAAAGTATTTTCTATTCCTGCATCAACATTGAATTATGTCGATGAAAAAAGTTTTTCTGTTTGAAACAGATGTTTCAAATATTATAAATGATCATACCTTACACTTCAATGAAATATGTCAATTTTATAGGTCAATCGATTTGTCTTGAATCAACACAACTTTTGTATTCTCGCATCAACTTTAAATTATGAGAATGAGAACATTTTTACTATAAAAATCGATTTCAAAAATATATAAATTACCATAACTTCCCTACTCTGTAATAAAATGTATTGATATTGTAGGTCAATTGATTCGTCTCGAACCGAAGAATCTTTTATATTCTTGTATCAACTCTGAATTATGTTCATAATTCAAAGTAAATTTTCACATTAACTTTGAATCATGAGAATGAGAAAATTTTGACTATAAAAATCGTTTTTCAATATAATATAAACGCCCATATCTTCCTTACTCTTTGATAAAATGTATTAATATTAGAGGTCAATCGATTCGTCTTAAACCAATGAATTTTTTTCATTATTGCATCAACTTTGAATTATGCTAATGAAAAAAGTTTTACTATAAAACCCCGATTTTTAAAATACTATTGAGTGCTAAAAAGAAAATGCAATAAATAGGATGGTACAAAAATTGTTTCTTTTTCTCAGATGGTACCCTTGAAAAGCGTTTATTTTTGTGTCAAAATTACTTCTGATTTTTGGCAGAATTGAAAAATATATAGTTTGGGGGTCCCCCAGGTCAATTATTGAAAGAAAAATGTGGTTTTTATTTAAATAATCGCTGCTCGAATTGATCTTTTCACTTCGACAGACATGCATTTTGCTGAGTGATATATTTCACTCATGCGGAAGTAAAAATACACAAACAGCAATATTTAAATAAAATAAATATTTTATTTAATAATATTAGTTGGAGGGGGGGGGGGTCCTCAATATTTTTCTTCAATCTTTCCGAAAATCAGGGTTTATTTTCACACCAAAAGGAACACTTTTCAGGGATAGAATTTGAAAAAAGAAATCGATTTTTTGAACCACCCTAATAATTACATTGTAATATTTTAGAGTTCGATTGCAACTTTTTATTTCAAATTTAAGAGTGCAAATACTTACATGAAATATTCAAATAATCAAGAGTGTGAAATAAAAAATTATACTATTTAACCCTATTATGAAGGCTATCGAATGGATAGTTAAATGAAAAAAAAATGTCAGTGAAAGTCTTTGAAACGCATAATTTCAAATTGTGGCGTTCAAAACTGAAAAATTTGAAATTTTATGTGCTCAAAATGAAAACCGTGTATTCTAAGAGTTGGAGCCTTCAAACTAAAGGATTTGAGATTTTTTTGGAATTGAAAATAATCAGTTTCAAAATAAGATCGTTTTAGAGACATGTATGAAAAAATATATTTTTCTCTAAAATTACTAAAGGTATTTCGATGTTTCTTTTTTTTTATGAAAGATCTCTTTGAGCACTATCAAAATATTTATGCGGTGAATATCTCATAAATTTAATAATAAATAGTTGATTCTGTTTAAATTGCGAAATGATCGAGGCCCCTATTTTGCGAATATAATACACTTTAAACTTAAATTTTAATCAGTCTAAATTTTATCTAAATTTCAATCAGTCAATTTGACTCACTGATGAATAGTTATAGAAAAGATGTGGACTAGTTAAATTTCTAATTAAAAAAATGAATGTTTAAGAGAAAAGAACTAATTTTCAACAAAATAGTTAAATTTTCAACAAGAAAAGTGAATTTTGAACTAAAATGATTATTCATTAACAAAAAGGATTAATTTTTAACAAAGCAGTTCAACTTTCAACAAAGTAGTTTACTTTTGAAAAAATGAATTTTCCGCCAAGATTCATTTTCTACCAAAGATAATGAATTTTCCAGAAAATTTCTTAAATTTTCAACCAAAAAAAGTTGTATTTAAACTAAAAATATTCATTAATAAAACGAATTTTAAATATAATAGTTAAATTTTCAATCAAACAGATGAATTTTTAACTCAAATGATAAATCATTATACCAAAAAAATGAATTTTTAACAAAGCAGTACAACTTTCAACCAAGTAGTTGAATTTTTTTTTAAAACAATTTTCCGCCAAGAAAATTCATTTTTGATAAAAAAGACGAATTTTTAACGAAATACATCAATTTTTAACCACATAGTTAAATTGTCAACAAAAAATATTAATTTTCAACCAAAAGTGTAATACTTTAGTAGTTGAATTTAAAAAAATGTATTTTCCCCAAAAATGATTAATTTTCTACCAAAAAAGACGAACTTTCAACTTAGCAAGAAGATGAATCTTCATCCACATAGATGAATTTGCAACTCAAAAAAATTGATTTTTATCAACAAAGGAATAGTTAAATTTTCACTTAACAGTGTTAATTTTTAACGATAAAAAATTAATTTGTTTTTAAATTAATTTAAGAGATGAATTTTTCAATTAAAAAAAAATTTTTTTTTAATTAACCTAAGAGATGAATTTTAAATTAAAATCATGAATCTTCAACCAAAAAAATTGATTTGTAACAAAGTAATTCTACCAAGTAGTAAAATTTTGAATGAAAAAGATGAATTCTGAACAAAAAATGTCATAGTTGATATTCCAACTCAAAAATATTTGAGTTTCAAATTAAAAACATTTCATATTTTAACAAATAAGATTTTAATTAAAAATGTTAAACAGGTAAATTTGATCAAGAAGATGAATTTTTTGCGACAAAAATATATTTTCTATCAATAAAGACGAATTTTCAACAAAATACATCAAGTATCAAACAATTAGTTGAATTTTCGACTGAAAAAGATCAATTTTCAGATAAAAAGAAAATAATTTTTACTAAAAAAACAACAAATTTTAAAAAATTATTTAAATTATCAACCACAGAAATAAGTTTTTAACTATAAGGATGAATTATTAACAACCAAATCTGAATTGTTAACATATAGTTTAACTTTAACCACGAAGTTGAATTTTTAACAACAACAAAAAAAACAATGTTGAATAAAATAGTTAAATTTCCAGCCAAACAGATGAATCCTTAACTAAAATAATAAAACATTACACAAAAAACTAATTTTGAATGAAGTATTTCAAATTTGAACCATGTAGTTGAATTTTTATTTAAAAAAATATGAATTCTCAACCAAAAATGAAATATCGGATATTGCAGCCAAAAATATTTCTATTTGAATCAAAAACATGAATTTTACACCATGAAGATTTATTTTCTACTAATAAAGATCAATTTATCCGATCAGTAATGTCCACTGACCAAATCAGTAATTTTAAATTTTAATAGAAATAAATAGCAATGTAATAGTTGAATTTTCAGTTTGAAAAAACTTATTTTCAACCATAAAAGGAACAAATTTTCAACAAAATGGTTAAATTTACTAAGAAATAATTAAATTTTCAACCAAATAGTCGAATTGTCAACCAAAACAAACATTTCAACGAATAATCGAGAAAAAGGGGAAATTTCTTGAAAACAAGGAAAAAGCAGTTATTCTCAAGAAAGAGGAAGAGAATAGATTATGGAAAAAATGTTATTATTTTAGTTGAAAATTCATCTGTTTGGTTAAAAACTGAACTATTTTATTCAAAATTTTTTGTTGTTTTTTTTTGTTGTTAAAAATTCAACTACGTGGTTGATGATTAATTAATTTAATTTTGACATCATTTCAATTGATCTAATCCGTTACTTTCAATGTGTTATTCAACCATTCATTGTTATTCAAATCATTTATTAAAAATGCAGGAATTTAATTAGGAATGTTTATTTATAAATGATTTTACTCACGCCTACCCCGAAAATGAATTGGCTTAATGTTATATATTATAGCAGAAAAATCAGTAAATTTGATTGACTCATTGATTAAGTCAGCAATATTGACTGATTAATCTGTTAAAACTAGTGTTTTTCAGTAGATTATTTAATTTACACAGTAAAATTTTGACTGATGTAAATTTAGAGTGTACACTTGACGAAATAATGTCATAACCATTATTTTGATCTGTGCACTCAATTCGCATTGGTAATTGAAATGAATGTTAGAAAAAGTTGCTTATAAAAGGGTAGAAATCAGCACGTTTATTTCCCGATAATCGCAAGAATCGTGCGATCTGATCGTTGAACTTGAGGTTCATCCTCCCGATAAAGCTTGCAGGCTCTCGCTCTTGGAGAACAAAACTCTGATCGCTATAAATTTATTTATGCCAAAGAATGCTCGAATGCTGCACTACTGGTTCCCGATAAAGCGACTGCACGAGTCGCATGAATACCGACACGACGATGCGTAATTCAGTACATAATCGTTACTTTACTCACGGTTGGAATATCGACGCGAAGTGAGCATAGACGCGAAGTGAGTATATATGCGAAGTGAGTATATATGCGAAGTGAGTATATATGCGAAATGAGTATATATGCGAAATGAGTATAGATGTGAAGTGAGTATATATGCGGAATGAGTATATATGCGAAATGAGTATAGATGTGAAGTGAGTATATATGCGAAGTGAGTATAAATGCGAAGTGAGTATAGACGCGAAGTGAGCATAGTACACCTATGCTATAACTATAATCGTGGTCCGAGCATCGCCCCGCATCGCATTTTCCGCAAACGGAGCCATTTAGCCATTTAGCCATTTAGTTAGTCTTTCGCCAACTGAGGACATAACAAGAGATGCCAGAAGTGTTCCAGGTGGCAGCTAAGACGACATACCACACCGTAGCAAATAGCAAATAGCAAACAGCAAATAGCAATAGCACGTCCCGTTTCCGTACATAGGTCGTGCGTCGTGCTTCTCCGAGCTTGGCTGGCACGCATACCGTCAACCTGAGTTTCCAGCAGAAAAAGGAAAATCATTTTTAACGAAGACTCACGCCTAATGAATGTTCCTTTGAGATCCATCCCTTTGGGTATATCCGCGGCATAAATGATTCGTTTTAGTCTTCCAACTTGTAGCCAAGTTTACAAAAAATGTTGTTTTTTTAACCTTTAAGTGTGGACGTGCGGTCTGTGAGACCGCACCATGTTTCTGACATGTGCCACCCACTGGACTTCCTTAAAACTGCTGTAAGAGGACGTCCATATCAGTGGGAAGTCAAAGGACAAATAATTCGTTCAGGTCTCACAACTTGTAGCCAATTTTATAAAAAATATTTTTTTTAACCTTCAAGTGTGGACGTGCGGTCTCACTGACCGCACCATACTTTTGATATGTTTAATATGTTAATAACAGTTTATGGGGGGGGAGGCTTTAGTGGAAATGAAGTTACGAACTTAGATAACGTTTAGTATGTTTCTAGATGATAAATCTTAAGAAAATTTGCGATTTTTGCGAAAGATGTCCCTGCAACGGTACAGTTTGATAAAACCTTAATAAGCATGAAAATTACTTTTATATTTCAGTCTTCACACTCTTTTTCATAATCTCCTCTTATCCTCTTTCTTAAGAATATCTGTTTTTCCCTCGGTTTCAAAAAATGTCCCCTTTTTCTCGATTTTTGGTTCAAATTTTTGTTTTGGTTGAAAATTTAATTATTTTGTAGTAAATTTAACTATTTTGTTGAAAATTTGTTTCTTTTATGGTTGAAAATTAACTTTTCAAACTTGAAATTGAACTATTACATTTCTAGTTGAATATTTATCTTTTTTTGTAAAAAATTCAACTATTTAGTTAAAAATTTATCTTTTTTAGTTGAAAATGCATATAATATTCTATTGCAAACTCGTGTTTTTTTATATAAATTTGATCCTCTTAGTTGAAAATTCATCTTTATCATTGAAAAATCATCATTTCGGTTCAAAATTTAACTATTTTGTTTAAAATTCGTATTTCTTGATTGCATTCAATTGCTTTTGATTCAAATAAAAATCTTATTTGGTTAAACATGATCAATTACACTTTTCGCTGAGAATCCATCATTTTAGTTGAAAATTCATCTTTAGAATGGAAAATTTAACCACTTTTTTTTAACTGAAAATATAAATATTCCATTTTGGTTGAAAATTTATATTTTTGATTTCTACAATTTGGTAAAAAATTCAACTACATATATAGTTGAAAATTGACTTTTTTGTTAAAAATATAATTGTTTTGTTAAAAATTCAACTATTTTGGTAGATAAATTGAATTATTACAGCGGGCAGATTTTTTGGTTAAAAATTAACCAATTTATTTGAAAAATTAATTACTTGGTTGAAAATTAACTTTTTCATTCAAAATTCGTAGTCTCGGGTGGAAAATTCAACTGTTTTGCCGAAAATTCATTTATTTTGTTAAAAATTCATTTTTTTAGTTAAGAATCAATCTTCTTTTTTTAAAATCGTCATTTTCATTGAGGAATAAAATACTTTGTTAGAAATTCGTGTTTGTTAGTTGAATTTAATTGGTTGGAAATTAATTTTTTAAACTGAAAATATGACTCTTCTATTTTTGGTTGAAAACTTATCTTTTTTAGTCGAAAATTCAACTATTTTGGTAGAAAATCCATGTATTTGATTAAAAACTCATATGTTTCATGTTTGGGTACAAAATTAACCTTCTTTAAAAAAAATCATAATTTTAGTTAAGAATTCAAATATTTTGATATAAATTCATGTTTTTTAGTTGAAGTGAACTTAATTTTAACTGACAATTTATGGATTCCATTTTGATCAAAAAAATGATTTTTTTCAGTTGAAAATTCATCTCTTTGTGTGAAAATTTTAATATTTTGTTGAATATTCGTTTTTCTTTCGTTGAAAATTAATTCTTGTAACTAAAAGTTTTGGTATTCCATTTTTTGTTAAAAATGTTTTTTTTTCACAAATTCAACAATTTGTTAAACATTTATGTAAGTATTTTGTCGAAAATTCGTCTTCTTGGTAGAAAATAATTCTTGACGGCGCATAATTATTCTAATTTTTCTTTAAATCAGCTACTAGATGGAAATTGAACTGTGAGTGGAAAAAAAATATTTTCTTCAGTTCAAGATTCATCATTTTAATTGAAAATTAATCTTTTTTAGTTTGAAATTTCACTACTTTGTTCCAAAAATTCTTCTTTTTATATGCTTGAAAATTAAACTTTTTTGTTAAAAATTCTTGTATTTGGAAAAATGTTTGGTGGGCCAAAAGAAAGTTTGGTTGTACTAATCCAATGTTTGGTGACTGTAGAAGGAACAAAACCGTTTGATTAAGCCAACCGAATTATTTCTATGTACCGTTTGGTTGATCCAACCAAAAATTTTATTACGTTCAAGAACATAGTTTTTTTAAACAAAAATTAGTATTTTGTAAACATAATATAAAATAACTTATTTATTTGAGAAGACGCGGATGTTAGAAAAATTAATTGATTTAATAACATGCGTTCAATTTGCAAAGAATTCGCTTAATTATTCACAACTAATTTTCATCGGGATAATCCATGATTATAGACAAAATTGCGATTGAACCGAAATACATCTCTTCAAATCAAATTCATTCTATTAAATCAAAGACAAATAGAGGACAATCAGTATCACCACTGTCACTCTCAATAGCAATCTAACTCTAAATAGCAAACGTTCGTAATTTGAAAAATAATCGAAGCATTTCCCCGAAGAATAGTTGACACTAGTCACAGAATGAGACCTTATTTTATTAAAAACTACTTGAAGTACAAGCAACAATATTCTTCGGTAAAAGTAACAAACGGTTAAAAGTCTTTGGATTTTGTTGGTATACTGGTCTACACTATCCTTTCAAGGAACTCATCTGTATAGTTGGTTTGTTCCACTATTGTATCTTCTTCCAACCGTGTTGTATGATTGGCTGATGTTAATTGATCTTGATTAGATAAGAATTTGCTTAGAAGACGTTGAGTTTTGTTGCTATACTGGTCCATACAATCCTTCGAATGCACCGATCTGTATAGTTTATTTGTTCCATTATTGCTTCTTCTTCCATACATGTTATATGATTAGCTAATGTTAATTGATCTTGATCAGGTAAGAATTTAATTAGAAGATGATAGATTTTTCGGGTATACTGGTCCATACAATCCTTTGAAAGAACTCATCGGTATAGTTGGTTTGTTCCATTGTTGTATCTTCTTCCATCCGTATTGTATAATTAGCTGATGTTAATTGATCTTGATCAACCGTATTCTATGATGAGCTGATGTTAACTGATCTTGATCAGGTAAGAATTCAATTAGAAGATGCTGGATTTTGTTGGTATACTGGTTCATACAATCCTTCGAAAGCACCGATCTGTATAGTTGGTTTGTTCCATTATTGTATCTTCTTCCAAACATGTTGTATGCTTAGAATTTAAGTAGATGTTGAATTTTGTTTGTTATACTGGTCCATACAATCCTTTGAAAGATCTGTATAGCTGGTTTGTTCCATTGTAGTATCTTCTTTCAACCGTGTTCTATGATTAGCTAATGTTAATTCATCTTCATCAGGTAAGAATTTAATTAGAAGATGTGGGATTTTTTTGGCATACTGATCCATACAATCCTTTGAAAGAAGCCATCTGTATAGTTGGTTTGTTTCATTGTTGTATCTCCTTCCAACCGTGTTCTATGATTATCTGATGTTAATTGATGTTGGTCAGGTAAGTATTTAATTAGAAGGTGTTGGTTTTTTTGGTATACTGGTCCATACAATCCTATGAAAGAACCCATTTCTATATTTGGTTTTTCCAATTGTTGTATCTTCTTCCAACCGTGTTGTATGATTACCTGATGTTAATTGATCTTGATCAGGTCAGAATTTAATTAGAAGATGTTGGATTTTGTTGGTATACTGGTCCATACAACGCTTTGAAAGATCTGTATAGTTGGTTTGTTCCATTGTTGTATCTTCTTTCAACCGTGTTCTATGATCAGCTCATGTTAATTAATCTCGATCAGGTCAGAATTTAATTAGGAGATGTTGGATTTTTCTAGTATACTGGTCTATACAATCGTTTGAAAGAACCCATCTGTATATTTGGTTTTTCCAATTGTTGTATCTTCTTCCAACCGTGTTGTATAATTAGCTGATGTTAGTTGATCTTGATCAGATAAGAATTTAATTAGAAGATGGTGGGTTTTTCTGGTATACTGGTCCATACAATCCTTTTAAAGAACCCATCTGTATAGTTGGTTTGTTACATTATTGTATCTTCTTCCAAACATGTTTTATGCTTAGAATTTGATCAGAAGATATTGAATTTTGTTAGTATACTGTTCCATACAATCCTTTGAAAGATCTGTATAGTTGGTTTGTTCCATTGTTGTATCTTCTTTCAACCGTGTTCTATGATTAGCTAATGTTAATTGATCTTCATCAAGTAAGAATTTAATTAAAGATGTTGGATTTTGTTGGCATACTGATCCATACAATCCTTTGAAAGAAGCCATCTGTATAGTTGGTTTGTTCCATTGTTGTATCTCCTTCCAACCGTGTTCTGTGATCAGCTGATGTTAATTGATGTTGGCCAGGTAAGTATTTAATTAGAAGATGTTGGTTTTTTTAGGGATACTGGCCCATAAAATCCTTTGAAAGAACCCATCTGTATATTTGGTTTTTCCAATTGTTGTATCTTCTTCCATCCGTGTTGTATGATTACCTGATGTTAATTGATCCTGACCAGGTAAGAATTTCATTGGAAGATATTGGATTTTGTTGGTATGCTGGTCGATATAATCCTTTGAAAGATACGTATAGTTGGTTTGTTCCATTATTGTATCTTCTTCCATACATGTTATATGATTAGCTGATGTTAATTGATCTTGATCAGGTAAGAATATAATTATAAGATGTTGGATTTTGCTGATATACTGGTCCATACAATCCTTTGGAAGAACCCATCTGTATAGTTGGTTTGTTCCATTGTTGTATCTTCTTTCATCCGTGTTGTATGATTAGCTGATGTTAATTGATTTCGATCAGGTAAGAATTCCATTAGAAGATGTTGGATTTTGTTAGTATACTGGTCCATTCAATCATTCGAAAGAACGCATCTGTATAGTTGTTTTGTTTCATTGTTGTATCTTCTTCCAACCGTGTTGTATAACTAGCTGATGTTAATTGATCTGGATCAGATAAGAATTTAATTAGAAGATGTTCGATTTTGTTGGTATACTGGTCCATACAATCCTTTGAAAGAAGCCATCTGTGTAGTTGGTTTGTTCCATTGTTTTATCTTCTTCCAAACGTGTTTTGTGATTAGCTGATGTTGATTGATGTTGCACATTGCTGTTGGTTTTTTTGGTATACTATTGGACCAGTATACCAACAAAATCCAACATCTTCTAATTAATTTCTCAACTGATCAACATCAATTACCATCAGCTAAGTAACAAACGGTGCTTCTCAAAATTTTCTATTTGAGCAAAATAAATTGTTTTGTTAGACGGACCATTTTTTTAGAAATCGCAACTGAATTTCTGGTAATTAGAACCAAATTTTCGTAATTCATATCTATTCCAGCACCTATTTATCTGCCAACTCGTGCAAGCCAGGAATCAGAACTCAATTAGAAAATTCAAGCCTATGCAATATTAGGCGAAGCCGGTTGGAAAAAAGTAAATTTACGAACACGACTGTATGATCATGTATCTATATGGTATACACACAGTTTTAGCGTTCACGCGCACAAACACACTCCCTAACTCATACCAATTGAAGCAACATGCCACATCATTACGCTCGGCTAATTAATTGTGATTTATCGGCTCCAAAATGTTCGATGTACCGATCGGATGTTGCACGAGGAAATAACGTCGACTCGCCAGGCGAGATTCAAGGAGGCATTCTAGACAAGGCTCGTTAGCATCGACTAAAGCTTATTCTTTCATTTTTTCACTTCAAGGGGTAGTTATGAAAAAGTACTTCGTTAACGAAACATGTGTTACTTACCCCTGATTGTACTTGATAAATTCAGCTTCAGAGTACAATCAAAATCGCATCAGCAAATTTCGACATCGTAATCTACGTCGGAAATCGGGATTACAACATCACTTCAAAAATAGCTCACTTCGACGTAACTTATTGAACCATTTAGTTTAAATAGTTTGTTTATCATTAAAAGAAGGTCCTAAAATTTCACAAATAAAGCTCTCAGAAATTTGTCAACATAAAAATAAAATTCATAAACATGCATAATCATTTAGTTTTCTGCATAATTGGCTCATCACTTTATTGCGATATAATTCAAGTTCAAATACAAAATATCTTGAATTTCAGTTTATCCGATTTTTCAAAATTTCAAGCAAACTGATATTTTCGGGTAGAGAGGAAGGGGTAGAGAAATTGATGGGTGAGAAGGACTCTATGCTGAAGGCTTTTCTTCAAGTTCTATGTTCTTAGAGGATGGTTCTGATCAAAGCTCTTGGCATGTAGAATCTAAATAAGACGAAAAATTAACTATATTGTAGTTTCATTTGTTTGATGTTAAACGTTTGATAATTAGAAAAAAAAAAAAATTGGGAAAATTGGGTGCTTAAGTCCCCTGTTCTGGAAGCTTTTCTTTTAGTCTGATTTTCTTCGGAAGTGGCTCCAATTGAAGCACTTGGCATGTACGATTAAGATAAAAAATAAAATTTCCTGTGTAATGGTTTTCTCTTTTTTTATATTAGCGGTTAAAAAATATGAAAAACGGGGAAAATTTGGGTTTCTGGACCTATAGGATGGAAGCTTTTCTTTTAGTCTGATTTTCTTCTGGGATAGCTCAAGTTGATGCTTCTAGCATGTGAAATTGAGATACAAAAATAAAAGTTGCTGTTTTTTGTTTTTTGATATTAGCGGTTTAACAATAAGAAATATAAAAAAAATACTGAGAATTAGATTTTTATATTCCTATGGAATTTTTTCTTTCAGTCCGATTTTCTACGAGAAGCGAGAATGGCTCAAATTGAAGCTCTTGGTATGTAAGATTAGGAGAAGAAATAAAATTTGCTTCTTTATAATTTTTTCTGCTATCAGTGGTTAAAAAATAAGAAAATAATAAAATGAAATTTGCTATGTTACATTTTTCTATTTTTGGATCTTAGTGGTTTAATAATGAGAAAAATTGGGAAAATTTACTGTTTAGACCCCTATTCTAAAAGTTTTTCTTTTAGTCCAATTTTAGTCGGGGATGGCTCAAATCAAAATGCTTGGCATGTAGAATCAATAACAATAAAATTTACCATGTTACAGTTTTTTTTATAATAATGGTTTAATGATAAGAAAAATGGGTAAAGTTAGGTTTTTCAGACCACAATTCTGGAAGCTTTTCTTACAGTTAAATTTTCTTCATGGACGACTCAGATTGAAGCTTTTGGCATGTAGAATTGAGATACAAAATAAAATTTTCTATTTTATAGTTTATGTTATAACAGTAGTCAAAAAATGTAAAAATTGGGGAAAATGGGGTGTTTTAGTCCCCTATGCTGGAAGTTTTTCTTCTAGTCTGATTTTCTTCGGGGGTTGCTCAAAAGGAAGATCCTGGCATGTTTAATTAAGATGAAAAATAAAAGTTGCTGTGTTTCATTTGTCTTCTTTGATCTTAGTGGTTTAATGATAAGAAAAATGGAAAAATTTTACTTTTTAGACCCCTATTCTAAAAGCTTTTCTTTCGGTCAAATTTCCTTCAGAGATGTCATAAATTGTAGCCCTTGGTATGCAGAATATACAACAACAAAATTTGCTTTGTTATAGCTTTCTCTATATTAATGGTTTAATGAGAAGAAAAATGGATAAAATTTGGTTTCATAGTCCCCTATGCTGGAAGCTTTTCTTTTATTCTGCTTTTCTACAATGGCTTAAATTGAAGATCTTAGCATGTAGAATCGAAATAAAGCCTAACATTTTTTGTCTTTTATTTTTATATTTTTTTATATTAGCGGTTCAATAATATAAAAAATGAGGACAATTGGGTTTTTCACACCCCTATTTAAGCTTTTTTTTTAGCCCGATTTTCTTTCGATATGACCTAAATTGAAGATCTTGGCATGTTAAATTGAAATAAAAGATGAAAGCTGTGTTCTATTTATCTTTTTTTGATATTAGTGGTCTTGACGGACTAATTTTTAATTTTCCAAAAGTCTAATTTTCAAAATACTTTAGACATTTTTAATTCGTCGAAAGCTTATCAGGGCGAGACCAGATTGCTAAAATGATAAGTCAATAAATATTCATATTTCTAGTTCCAATTTCTTATTTTGAATTTGTAGCCTTTCCTGATCAACAGTTAGAAATTATGTTACGAAAGCTAATGCGGGCTTATAGATTAGATAGTCTAGATCTAGAAGCATATATCTAGAAGCATATATCTAGAAGCATGTATCTAGAAGCATATATCTAGAAGCATATTTCTAGAAGCATATTTCTAGAAGCATCTAGGCCAAAACGTAAGAGGATAATTTGATCAACTATACCTCAACGCAAAATTCCCCTCTGATTTGAAATGGGTAATTTAAAGACTACTTATAATGAAGTCAGCGTTTACTGGAAAGAGTTGCAAATCACAGTGGAGCAAAAAGGCATTAATCCACACGACTTTAAGCGCGTGCAGAAACGACATACTTATAAGTATCGTGCAAGATTCCCTAAACGGCACTCGTCTTCTGAAAAATCATCGCAAATACTAAACCACGCGCAGAAACGTTCAATGGGGAGGCCGCATGCATTTCGCATAAGCGCCGCCGACTTTTTGTGCAGCCTCACCTTGTTGATCGGCATAAACATTATAGTGGCCCCAACTTACTGCGCGGTGGTGCGGAAAGGGAAGACTTTACTCCCGGCTTTACGGGGCGAGAACGTGGTGCGACGCGGTCAGCGAGGCAAGTAGCACGTACGAAAAACACTGTCCTCTCATTTCTACGCTTTTTCTATCAGAATCAGCCTCTTCCATTTGCGTACGCAAGATGCGACGTCTCAAGATGAAAAAAGTTTGCCAACTCGCATTGCCAATTCGAAGGACTCATGTGACAATGACTCTAGTCAATGTCATCTCCTTTCAGCGTCTATTCATTTCATACCAGGAAAAAAAACACGCTTCATTCTGAAAAACAATACTGAATCCACATAATTATGTTGATTCAATTCATTTGCAACTTTGACTGAACTCAACTAAATCAGCATAATCATGCTGATTCAGTTTATTTTTAGTTATGCAATATTTCTTTTCTTGGGTTTCCTCAAATAGCATGGGTTTCAAATAGAAGTTGGAATCTGTAAATGTCATTCGATTGATATCAAAATCGGTATTGACGTTCCTCTCATGTAAAGGTAATGTTTTCCGAATACATTTTTTTCGTGAATTAACAAAGTAGTTTAACTATCAACAAAATAGTTGAATCCTCAACCAAAGCAGATTCATTTTCAACACAACAATTGAATTTTTATCCGAAACTAAACTTTCTACGAAACATACAAATTCTTAACAAAATACATCAACTTTGAACAAAATAGTCGAATCTTTAACCAAAAACATTGCTATATTGCTTACTGAAAGAGATAAATTTTCAACATAATTCATACATTTGTAGCCAAGAAGATTATTTTTCTAAAAAAAAAAGAATTTTTAATAAATTACAATAATTTTCAACCAAAAAGATTGATTTCCTGATAAAAAAGATGAATTTTCAACAAAATTCATAAATTTGTAGCCAAGAAGATAATTTTCTACTAAAAAGGGCCAATTTTTTATTAAATTACAAATTTTATTACAAAAACTTAATTGTAAGCAAAAAAAACGAATTTTCCACAAAACAGTTACATTTTTCACCAAATAGTTGAATTTTATACTAAATTATTGAATTTTCTAGCCAACAAGGCGAGTTGTCTACAACAAAGTTGAATTTTCAACAAAAATGTTAATTTCAACCAAACCGTTGAATTTTCAACCACATTTTTAATTTTTAAGTCAAAAAGTTAATTTTAACGATAATAACAAAATTCCAACAATGCAATTGAATTTTTAACCTAAGAACATAAATTTTCATCAAAAAATGTAATAGTTAATAATTCAAATGAAAAATATTTTTATTCTATATTAAAAACAGTTGAATTTAACCAACAAAGACTAATTTTCAACATACAAACTTTGATCCTCGACTTAAAAGATTATTTTTAACCAAAAAGTTGCATTTTTAACAAAAAATATCAAATTTCTGCCAAAACAGAGGAATTTCAAACAAAATTCATAAATTTATAACCAAGAGGATTACTTTTTTACTGGAAAAGACGAATTTTTAACAAATTACATAACTTTTCAGCCAAATAGTTAAGTTTTTGAACTAATAGAGATTGATTTTTAAACGAAAATGGAACAGTTAAATTTTTATTACAAAAAATTAATTTTCAACAAAAAAAAAAACGATTTTTCTGCAAAACAATTGAATTTTCTACCAAATAGTTGAATTTTATACTAAATTGTTGAATTTTCTAGCGAAGAAGATAAGTTGTCTAAAAAACAGTTGAATTTTCAAAAAAATAATAATAATTTTCAACCAGTTTTTAATTTTCAACTAAATTTTTTAATTTTCAGTTGTAAAATTAATATCTAACAACAACAGAATTTCAACAACTTAATTGAATTTTAAACCTGAAAACACGAATTTTCAACAAAAAATGTAACGGTTCATAATTCAACTAAAAAATATTTCTATTTAAATCAAAAACATTTGAATTTAACCAAAACGATGCATTTTGAAGAAAAAAATTTCATTTTTGCAATAAAAAATAGATTTTTGAACAAAAATGGAATAGTTAAATTTCCAGTTAAAAACATTAATTTTCTAAAAGAATTATAATTCTGAATTTGGACGGGAAATAAATAAATCAAATATAGCAACAAATTTCCGTAAATAATTATAATTTTAACTTTAGAATAAGAAATTTGGTCAAGAATTATAATTTTGTCTTCGAAAAGGTAATTTTCTTACATAGAACAAAAATTTTTGGAAAATAATTTTGATTCTGATTTATAAAAAGTGAATTTACAGAAAGAATCCCTATTCCAAGTCAAAATTCGTTAGATTTGGAGACTTCATTATTTGAATCAGAATTTGTTTGAATTTAAAGATTCTTTTTTTTTGCAAATAAAAATTTTCCAGTATTTGAAACTTCCCTCTTTCAAATTTCAGGCAAAGGGAATTACTATATTTCTGAATTTTAATATAAAATGTTGTGATTAAATATAATTCTCACTTCGAAAAAGGAATGCCCGTAAAGAATTATTATTTCACTTCAAATAAAAATTTTTTGACATGGAATGAGAATTTTGGAAAATAATTTTAATTTTTATTCAGAAGATGATTTAAAAAATCCCTGTTAAAATGTATAATTAAGGTAAAATAGCCAAGTCATTGCCAAGATGCTATCGACTTTTAACAGTGATAAACACAGTAAAACTTATGTTATAGTATTATGTTTTTGATTAGGCGAATTGGAGAACAAAATTATTTTTTAAAACTCATGTCTTGGCAGAAAATCATAGATTTCTTAGAACCGGTCACAAATTTTCACCAATATGAGTAAAGAAATAAATGTTTGTTAATAAGGAGGGTGGTATCCTATATTCAAAATTTTTTGTTTTATAAAACAATCATTGAAATACCCTATTTAAATATTTATTGACTAGGAGATAACAGGGTTTTGACAATTCGAAGATGAACCATAGTGATCACCATACATAACTAGCCAATTAGAGAGGTGCAATTATTGAGGTTGTGATAGAAGAATTTGAAGGTTCAATCTGATAAATGATGATGATTGAATAATCAAAACAGTGTTGTAATTTGGTAAATTGATTAATTGACAATTAATTGATCAGTAATCAACACTGCTGCGATTATGTCATCATCATCATCATCACCTAAAATTCAACCTGGTCAAGACCTGAACATCTTCTTGAATTGTTCAATCTGACAATTGTCTGAAAACATTGCATTTCATGGTCTGAATTTTAGAAAGAATATAAAATAGAAGTGGAGAGTGAAGAATGTGAACTCTAATCTAAATTTCAATTTTTGTTAGTTAAAGCGTAACATCTAAGGATAATCTTCAAAATTTTCGCGACTTTCAAAACATATCACTGATTGGGCGAAGATTAGTCTTTAGACTTGGTGATCACTAGGCAAGCTAAGATGAACTGGCGAATACTGAACATTTGTTGTACTTTTATAATCAATATATTTTTTTTTTAATTATAAAAAAGTATTTTGCAAAAAACTTCAGTGCATATTAGTCATAGATAGTTGAGAAGATAGTTAAGTACTCGAGGAAGATGATTACTGACCCTTGGTTCATACAAAAATTCTATCCCATTAAAATTGCGCTTTAAAAATGTTATAGCCTTAAAAATATATCAATTGAAATCCATATATTTTGTACTAAAGTGTTCAATATGTTATAAAAACTGCATAAATCCAAGCTAATAGATTCTAAAGTTCGATGATATTGGATTACCAGCTAGATGGTTTCCTCTATGCGATCCTATTTTAATTTTTCTTCTATCTCTTGTGTTTTTCAGACAGAGCATTCGTTTGTTCATTGAAAAATCATCTCGAATGCAAAAATCATGTTTTATTTGCTTACTCATCAGTTAAAGTTTTTATAAAATAAAAAATTCCCAGTGTAAACCAAATTGAGTTGGCAAAGACTGGATGGCGCCTTACCTTATAATATTTTTCCAAAATTTCCTCTTACAAATCAGAAATCCTTGAAATCTTTTCAAATTTTTATGAATCTCTTGAAATCTTTTCAAATGTTTATACATCTCTTAAAATCTTAAGAACACTTTTGAAATCATTCGAATCTTCAAACTCTTTTAAATTGACATCGAGGAAACCAGAAAATGTCTGGGAATTAAAATCATCCATCGAGTAGACACCCTGTCTGATGACGTTCATCGGATTTAACTGATAAAGCATCGTTTAGCTTACATGATGTCCTGAATACATTGTGAGCAAGCAATAATAAGTTCGTATATAACGAGGCGTTATATACACGGCAGATGTAGAAACAGAGAAAACAAGTTTCTTTCGACACATTGCAAATATTATGGCATACATCGTGCAAAACTCACCAGACCCTATAACCATCTCCGCTAACAAATCCGAGTGCGATTTTGCAATATTCTGTATACTATAGTATGGAAATCCTGATGCTTATTTTACTGCATGTTGTAGAATGTTGGGAATATCTTCCGGGCATGCGGTTTAGCGGCGTCGTTTGTCTGTTTGAACAACCAGCCGTCGATCAATCTGTGGCCTCGTGAATCATTTTCGGATTATTATGCTCACTAAATGTGGTCGATAAATCAGATCTCTAAACCTCAACATTAACAACTCGATCTTCGGAAATAAAATCTTCTTTTAGAATTTATTATTTGAAATATAAAATATCACCCTTTGAGAGCATCCATTAATTGAAGCGGAGACATCTAAACTGAAGTTGGATTCACCTAATTTTACAGGAGAAGCAAAGAACCTTTCAAGAGGAACAATTTACAAAACGATTTAAAAAAACATTGTGCAGATGGATGGATTAATTAAATAATCATTATGTGAAAAACTAGATGACGCTAAATGTGCTCGTTATAATCTGATCTAAATGTCGATTTGCCTTAGGGCCATTAAACTGACCATGGTATGATGAATAGCAATAGTACATAAATCGTTGAGAAAATCATCTGAAATACATAATTTTATTTATTCCATTAACAAATAACACTATTTAAGAGAAAAAAGGAACACTTGTAGTATTAGTACAACATTTTTTAATTTGGATAATAATATCATCAAATGTTAAATACTTGTCAAAATCCTATAATGACCAGCGAATTGTTGAAAAATGAAATTCTGAGTATAATTCTTTCTTTAGTACACCCTTCCTGAAACTTGGTAAATCCCTTAAAATTTGTGTAAATCATGCGAAAATTCTTTGAAATCCTTTGAGTTCGATGGATGTCTTTGAAATTGATGGATATCTTGAAATCCCATTAAACCCTTGAACAACTGTGAAAATGCTTAAAATCGCTTGAAATCTTTAAAATCGAACATAATCCTTCAAAATCCTTGAAATCTCTAAAAAACGTTTGAAATTCTTTGAAATTCCGTCCCATTTTTGGAAATCCTCTCACATCCATGGATATACTTTGGAATCTTTTAAAATCTCGTAAAATCCTTAGAAATTCCGAGTCATCATTGAAAACACTTGATATCTCCTAAAATCCGTTAAAAGCCTTTAAAATATTTTGAAATGTTTGAAAATCTTTTGAAATTTTCTGAAATTTGTTGAAAACTCTTAAAGTTTTTTGAAACTTCGATTAATCATCAAAACTTCTTGATATCTCCTAAAAACAAACAAAATCCTTTGAAATCTTTGCAAATCTTTTTGAATCCCTTCAAATTATCAAAAACACAATAAAATTCCCTAAAATCCTCCAAAATTCGTGAAAATACTTCAGTATAACATGAAATCGTTTAAAATCCATTGAAACCCCGTGACTTATTTTTAAATCTCTTAAAATCCTTTGAAACCCTTTAAAAACTGTGAAAAATGCTTCAAATCTTCAAAATCTCACAAAAATCCCATATAATCCTTTAAAATCCGTAGAAATCCCAAAAAATCTCTACAAATCTTTCTGAATATCTTAACCCTCGCAATATTTTTAAATCCATTAAAACCTTTTTTAAGCGATTAAAAATCCTCGAAATCCCTTAATATTTGAAAATCCTTTGAATTCCGTTAAATTTTTTGAAATATTACGAAATCATCTAAACTCCGTAGATATAATTTGGAACCTTTTGAAATCCTTTTAAATTCTTTAAAATCCCGTCAAATCATTGAAAATCTCTTATATCTCTTATAATCCTTTGAAATCTTTTCAAATATTTTGAAATCTCTTTGAATCCCTTCAAATATTTGAAGACTCATTAAAATTCCCTGATATCTTTCAAAATTCTTTAAAAAACTTTTTTATAACCTGAAATCCTTTAAAATCACTTGAACTATTTTAAAATCTCTTAAAATCCCCTAAATCCCTTAAAACGCTTTAAAAACTGTGAAAGTCATTAAAATCGATAGAAATCTTTAAAATTCCACAAAAATCCTTCAAAATCCGTAGAAAGTCCTTAAAATCTCTAAAAACCGGTTTAAAACTTTAAAATTCTTGGAAATCTTACGATATTCCTAGAAATCTTGGATATCCCTTTAAAATTCATTGAAATCTTCAAAACCTGTCAAAGTCTTTTTGAATATTTTGAAATTCCTCAGAATATATTAAAATCGATTAAAACTCCTCAAAATTGTTTTAAATCCCTTATAATATTCGAAAATGCTTTAAAATTCTGTGACCTATCTTGAAATCTCTTAAAATCTCCTAAATCGCTTTAAACCCTTTAAAAACTGTGAAAGTCCTTAAAATCGATCGCAATCTTTGAAATCCCACAAAAATCCTTTAAAATCCTTTCAAATCTCTAAAAATCGGTTTAAATCCTTAAAATTCTTCGAAATGTTACGATATTCCTAGAAATCTTGCAAATCCCTTAAAAACTCATTGAAATCTTCAAAAGCCGTCAAAGTCTTTTTGAATATCTTCAAATTCCTCACAATATATTAAAATCGATTAAAATTCCTCCAAATTGTTTAAAATCCCTTATAATATTCGAAAATGCTTTAAAATTTTGTAACCTGTTTTGAATTCTCTTAAAATCTCCTAAACCCCTTAAAACCCTTTAAAAACTGTGAAAGTCCTTAAAATCGATCAAAATCTTTAAAATCCCACAAAAATCCTTAAAAATCCGTAGAAATTCCTCAAAATCTCTAAAATCGGTTCAAGTATTTAAAATTCTTGGAAATCTTACGATATTCATAGAAATATTTGAAATCCCTTTAAAATTCATTGAAATTTTCAAAACTCGTCAAAGTCTTTTTGAATATCTTGAAATTCCTCGCAATATATTAAAATCGATTGAAATTCCTCAAAATTGTTTAGAATCCCTTATAATATTCGAAAATGCTTTAAAATTCCGTGACCTATTTTTAACTCTCTTAAAGTCGCTTTAACCCCCTACAAACCTTTAAAAACTGTGAAAGTCCTTAAAATCGATCGAAATCTTTTAAATCCTTTCAAATCCGTTGAAATTTCTTAAAATCTCTAAAAGTCACTTAAAATCTTTTAAATTTTTGGAAATCTTACGATATTCCTAGAAATCTTTGAAATCCCTTTAAAATTCATTGAAATTTTCAAAACTCGTCAAAGTCTTTTTGAATATCTTCAAATTCCTCACAATATATTAAAATCGATTGAAATTCCTCAAAATTGTTTAAAATCCCTTATAATATTCGAAAATGCTTTAAAATTCCGTGACCTGTTTTGAAATCTCTTAAAATCTCCTAAATCCTTTTAAACTCTTCAAAAACTGTGAAAGCCCTTAAAATCAATTGAAATCTTTTAAATCATACAAAAATCCTTTAAAACTCGTAGAAATTCCGTAAAATCCGTTCAAATTCTAAAATTTTTTGGAAATCTCACGATATTCCTAGAAATCCTGGAAATCCCTTTAAAGTTCATTGAAATCTTCAAAACATGTCAAAGTCTTTTTGAATATCTTGAAATTCCTCACAATATATTAAAATCGATTAAAACTCCTCGAAATTGTTTAAAATCCCTTATAATATTCAAAAATGCTTCAAAATTCCGTGAATATACTGTGGATACTTTGAAATCTCTTAAAATCTTTTGAAATTCCGAGGAATCATTGAAAAAATTCATATCTCTTAAGATCCATGAAATCCTTTAAAATCCTTTGAAATCCCGTGAATAGATTTGAAATCTCATAAAATCTCTTAAAATCATTTGAAACCCTTTAAATACTGTGACAATCCTTAAAATGTTCAAAATCCCACAAAAAAATCCCTTAAAATCTTCGAAATTCCATTAACATCTCCTGACTTCCTTGAAAAGTCGTGAAAATACTGCGCTATCACTTGAAGTCCTTCAATATACTTTGAAATCACGTGATTCATTTTCAACGATTTTGAAATATCCTAAAATTCCTTGAAAACTGTGGAAATGGTTTTTAATTACTTAAATTTCCTCAAAATCCGTCGAAATCCTTTGGAATTCAATAAAATATCTCAAAATCATGTCCAAAATAATAAGCCAGTCGTAAGGTGGAGACTCAATTTATAACATCAGTCCCACCCAACTTCAGTCAATGGAGAAGTATGGGGACAGAACTAGAACCGCAGAAAGTAATATTTCTGATGCTGTGTCTACTGAGCCTTTACAAAGTGAGACGAAATTTTTTAATATTTGAAAATTTTAAAAGCTTCACTGCATTTCAAAAATGTTCTAGAACATAGAAGAATTTTTTTTTTTAATTTTTACCATATTCTTAGCTCTGGAATCATGTGTAAGTAAAGGTTTTTGAGCAGCGGGCCCAGCTACAACATTTATCCTCGTATTTCGTTTAATAGCTGCGCAAACATTTTGTTTACAGAAATTAAAGAAACACATTTTCATTCAGAAATTCCCGCAGATTCGTTTTATCCTTATGAGAAGCAGGTTAAATTTTTTTTGCGGAGCTACTGCCTTCCAAAGTTGAGGGTCGCCGATTTTTTGGGACGATATTAGCACCCAACTTTACTGTTGGAAATTTCTGTAGGAATTTTTAAAGATGCGTCACTTGCGGTCCCGATGTACCTTTGCACTTGTCAGTCCCGATGCACTTGTCCCAATCCCCTTGTCAGTCCCAACGCACTTTTTTCAGTTTCTTCTTCCCGTGCAAATTTCAAATCCTTTTCGAGCTTGAGATCATTCAAAATTGTAAAAAATCGCTTTACAGCATCGTAATAATTCAACACAACTTTTTTCAGTGCATTGCCGCCCATAACCACAACCACTTGCTAACTGCGCACTTCTTTCTGTCACGATAACTTATATTTCTGTTAGCATTTAGGAATTTTAGAAAACTATTTAGTAATTTTCAGATACTGTTTCTGAATGTTAATGAAAATTTAGTATTTTTCTATAAAAGTTACCATATTTGTATAGTATAATGACTATACAAATATTATTAAACTAAAAGATGTATGCTGTATTTATTTTGTTGCCAGACATAATTTTATGGAACAGACTTGTCTACCTGTCTCTTGAATTCCTGATGACCATAAAAACCCTCGGCCAATAGGAAAGGTACCCCTCGAACTCGAATCTTTATCTTTATCGTTATGCATCCTTGTTTCAAGCTCTTTATGCTCGACACGGACTCCCATTAAGGTTTGATTTACAACTTTTTACAAATCTATAAAGGCAACTTCACATACTCCTGTTCCGGCACCGGTTCGGAAAGCTACCAACTTCCACGAAATCGTATAATAATCCTGAAACTACTCACATATTTTTGATATGAAAATGATCATTTAAATTTTTCAACCAAATTTTTTAGTAGTTTCAGATATGAGAAGGTTGTTTACAGTGTCATTTTACCCATTAGCCAAAGGTAGAAAAATGCCAAGGGACTTGTAGAAGTCAATTCTTGACCGGTTTTGGATTTTTTATTTAGAAAAATTTTTCATTCAATTTCGAAATGAAATTTTGAATTCTCCAAGATGTTTAAGAAAATTCAAATAGTTTTTTGAATTCTAAAAGAGAAATGTAATTCATAATTTATATTTTAACCTACAAGATTTCAGTCTTATATCAAAAACAGTTGAGCTTATCTAAAAAAGACCAATTTTCAACAAACAAGTTGAATCCTCAACCAGAAAAAATTACTTTTCAACCAGTTGTATTTTCAACAAAAAAACATGAATTGTTTACCAGAAGATAAAAACCAAAAAATACGAATTATCAACTAAATAAATACATTTTCAACCTAAGAGATGAATTTTAAACTAAAATGATGAATCTTGAAAAGAATGCATTGTTAAATCCTTAACCAGAAAGATTAATTTTCAACAAAATACATAAATTTTCAACAAAGTAATTACATTAACAACCAAACCGATGAATTATTTAAATAATGGATCTTTTACCAAAAAGTTTATTCGTAAGAAAGTAATTCAACTTTTAATAAATTATTTATGAAAACTAGAAAAGATTTTAATTGTAAATGAAAAGAGTGGAATTCATCCAAAAAAAAGAGAATCGCCAACAAAATTGTTAAATTATTCCTAAAATTTAGAAAAATCTTTCAAAATTAGAAAAATTGACTCAAAATCTTGCAAATTTCTGTCGATATATTTAGAAATGGTTTCAAATTTTCAAACATTTTTAAGAATAAAAAATCATAAAAAATGTTCCTATGAATGTTAAGAAAAGTTTTTTATTTTCTACGAACCTTTCAAAATTCTTTAATAAACTTCCAAATTTTTTTTCGAAATCTTCAAAAATCTACATTTTACTTTAAACTGTTTGAAATCTTTTCAAAACTTCTAAACCTTCTGGATATTTTAGGCATATTTCAAAATGTGAAAAATATTTTTTCAATATTCTCTTATAATTAATTTTTCAAAATATCAAATCATTAAAACTGTTCCCAGAAATCTAAAGAATTTTTTTTATTATCTTAATACCTTCAAAAATCCTTAAAAAGTTTCAAAATTATACATATTTCAAAATCTTGAAAAATCTACATTTCGTTTGAAATTTTTTAAAATGTTTCCAAATTTTTAATTATTAGTGGAATTCTCTCAACACTTCTAAATAACTCTTAAAATGATTCGAATTTTTTCCAACATTTTTCAAAGTCATTTTAAATTAAAAAAGTCGCCTTCAAATCCTCCAAATTTCCGAGGAATCTTAAGGATTTTTGTCATTATTACACCAGTCAAAGTCCTCGAAGAGTTTCAAAATTTTCACTTTCAAAATCTTCAAAAATTTTCATTTTGTTTTACGCTTTCTGAAATGTTTTTAAACTTTAAATTATTTATGGAATTTTAATGAAACTTCTAAATATTTTTTTAATAATTCAGATTGATCCTGGAATTTGTTAAAAATCTTTTCAAATTATAAAAAGTTGCCTCAAACTCTTCGAATTTTTTTTACGTTTTTCCAATTGATTTAAATTGTAATTTTTCAAATTAAAAAACAATTTGAAATTCTTATAAGAATTCTAAGAATATTTTTTATTACCTTGAAAACTTTCAAAATTCTTTAAAAACTTATTTTTTGAAAATCTAAAAAATTCTACATTTTATTTTAAAAAATTAGAAATCTTCTCAAAATATAAATTATTTACGAATCTTTTAAAAACATCTAAAAGTTCTAAATATCTGTTAAAATTACTCAAAGTTTTTTTTTAAGTTTATATTCTGCCTCATTAAAAAAAGTTTCTCAAAATCTTCTAGTTTCTTTTTTAACATATTTCGAAATCTTCAAAACTTGAAATGAATCTTAAAAAAAACTAAATCATTTTACATTCTTCTAGAAATCTTATTGTGAGTATCTGTAATTTTTTAGTGAGTTTAAATGTGTGAAAAATGAAAAAATTATATTGTGTGAGCAAAATCTACAAATTGTTAAAAACATAATCATTTCCAAGATTTTCGACAACAAATTTTAGCTATTTATATATAAAAATAGAAGAAAAATTAATACAGAAAATTATTTTTTTTGCTTTTAAACGTCCATACATAATATACTACTGTATAATGATAATTAAATGTTCACATGAATTGTTTAAACAATTTATTATTGTTTTTAGCAATTTTCTCTTAGAATAATGCAAGAAAATTGCAGTTTTTCACCAATTTTCCACTATTGGTCCAATTTTCAATCAGAATGAGGTAAATAATGAATTAAAGTTGACAAAATTGATTGTTCAAACAATTTTTTGTAATTTTTTATAATATTCAATTTGAATAATGCTAGAAAGTTGCGGCTTTTTCTGAAATTTTCAACTTTTTGTCCACTTTTCACATAAAGTGAGTTAAAATTTAATTCAATTCAGCAAAAATAATGGTTTAAACAAATTTTTAATATTTATTACTATCTTTTATATTAATTCCAGATAGTTGTGGGTTTTTCTGAAATTTGTTACTTTTTATACAATTTTCAATTAGAGTGAAGTAATAATTAATGCAAGATAACAAAAATAATGGGTTAAAGCATTTATTATTATTTTTAATGATATTTTCTTTTTCTAATGGTAAAAAGTTGTGGTTTTTTTGAAAGTTTTTAACTATTTGTCTATTTTTCACTTGAAGTGACTTTATAATTAATTGAATTTAGCAAAAATAATTGTTCAAACAAATTATTATTGTCTATATATATCTTCTCTTAGATAAGTGCTCGAAAGTTGCGGTTTTTCCGAAATTTTTACCTTTTCTTTGCCTATTTAGTTATGAACAAATAATAAATAAATATGAAATAGAATCATATTTTAAGCAATCTCTTTGTTTTTTGTAAATATGTTTTTCTGAAATAAAACAAATATTTGAAAAATTCTTCAAATTGTCTTTGTGGATCATATTAAATGTAAATTTTCCTTGAAATAGTTACTGAGAGCATTTCTGCTGAAATTAATATTTATTATTTGTTCCTAACTGAAAAGTAAAGAAAAAACTAAAAAATTTAAGAAAACCCCGCAACTTTCTAACATTACTTCAAAAGAAGATAATTATAAACCATAATGAATTGTTTAAACAATTATCTTTGTTAACTTGCTTTAATTATTACCTCACTAAGTAAAAAGTGGACAGAAAATTTAAGAATTTAGAAAAAATCGCAACTTTTTAGCACTTATCTAAGATAAAATAGTTATAAACAATGATAAATTTTTCAAACAATTATGTTAATTGGAATTATTTATTACTTCACTACGTGAAAAGTGGGTAAGGAGTTAAAAATGGCAGAAGAACCCGCAACTATCTAGTAAAAATGAAGAAGAAGATAGTTATTACCAATAAAAATTTGTTTAAATAATTATTTTTCGCTAAATTTAATTAATTATTAACTCACTGTAAGTGATAAGTGGACGAATAGTTGAAAATTTCAGAAATAACCTCAACACTCTAGCATTATTGAAATTAAATATTATAAACAATTATAACATATTGTTTAAACAATAAATTTTTTCAACACCAAATAATTATTTACCTCGTTCTTATTTAAAATTGGACAAAAAGTATAAAATATGTGAAAAACTGCAATTTTCTAGGATTATTCTAAAAGGATATTATTAACAATAATAAACTGTTGAAACAATTATGTCTGTTAACGATAATTAATGATTACCTCACTCTGATTGAAAATTGGACAAAAAGTGGAAAATTTGTGAAAAAACTGCAATTTTCTAGCATTATCCCAAGAGAAAATTTGCTAAAAACAATAATAAATTATTTAAACAATTCATGTAAACATCTAATTATTAGTTAATGGTTATATTTTATGTATTGGAAACAATTTGTACTTTAAAAAAAAAATCATAATTGGTGACAAAAACTCGCAAAACCCATTTTCTCACTTATGGGGTTTTTTCGGGACCCGGTAAATCAGACTTTTGGGGGTGATGTTTGAAAAGTCATATTTTTTTCGTATTCGATGGTCAATTTTGAAGAGAAATTTTGAGTTTCAACTCGATTCACTCAATATTAACAAAATGATTTTTTTAAATATTTAAAAAAAAATCACTTTTCTACTTTTCAAATATCACCCCCATAAGTCTGTTTCATAGGGTTCAAAAGAAACTCCATAAGTGAAAAAATGGTTTTTGCGAGTTTTTGGCGCTAATTATGATTTTTTGCGATTTTTTTAATGCGAATTGTTTCTAATACATGAAATATTACTTTATACTGACAATGAGATATTTTCATGAATTGTTTAAACAATTTATTATCATTTTTAGCAATTTTATCATAGAATGGAGTTAGAAAGACGTGGTTTTTTTACAAATTTTCCATTTGTTGGCCAATTTTCAATTAGAAGGAAGTGATAGTTCATCAATGTTAACAATAGTGATTGTTTAAAAAATGTATTATAATTAGTAATAATATTATATTTGAATAATGCTAGAAAGATGTGTTTTTTTTTAGATTTCCGGCTTTTTATCCAATTTTGATTTGGAGTGAAGTAATAATAAATTCAAGTTAACAAAATAATTTTTTCAAGAATTTATTATAATTATTAATAATATTATATTTGAATAATACTAAAAAAATGCATTTTATTTTAATTTCTGGCTTTTTGTCCAATTTTCATTTGGAGTGAAGTGATAATGAATTCAAGTTGACAACATAATTGTTTAAACTGTCTATTATCATTGTTAATAATATTCTCTTTGCCTAATTGATAGAATGTTGCGGTTTTTTCTAAAATTTTCAACTGTTTGTGTATTTTTTATCAGGCGTGACTTAATAACTAATTAGATTTAGCAAAAATAATTGTTGAAACAAATTATTATTATTTTTGACTATCTTTGTTTTTGCCTCTTGCGTAAAATAGCTTTTTTTCTTCAAATTATTTTTTTTAAGCATTGGGAAAAGAGCAAAAATAATTAACTTGAAACAACAATACCAGTCGAAAAATCTTTTTGTTGTGGTTGATTTATTATTTGTTCAGAAATAAAAAGGCGATGCAATGTCAAAGATTTTAGAAAAAACCGCCACTTTCTAGCACTTATCTGAGAAAAGATAGTTATAATCAATATTAAATTGTTTCAACAACTTATCGGTTAACTTTAATTAATCATTACCTCACTAAGTGAAAAAAGGACAGAAAGGTGAAAATTGCCGATAAGCCGCAACT
>JAABKJ010000388.1:0-51146 GCA_011634705.1 Andricus grossulariae | reverse complement strand
ACACATCACTACTTTACCACCGAGCAATTCACGCCTACCCCGAAAGGGAAACGGCTTAATGATATAATAATAATAATCTCTTGGTAGAAATTTCATATTTTTTGACTGAAATATCAACTATTAAGTGTTTTGTTTAGAATTCACCGAATGGTTTGAAAATTCGCCTTTTTTGGTGGAAATTTGATCTTCTTTGTGAAAAATTCGTCTTCTCGCATTGTTTCTAAAAAGAAAAAAGTCGAGTTTTCAGAAGTTTCTGATTTGCGAAAATAACATCGAGGTAAGAAATGATAAGTAATATATCTCTCTCTACTTTGCATACAGATTGTAGAGAGAAAAGTACCCATCTTGAAAAATATGCTAAATAAAATACCACGACCTCCCATAAATATCATTCAGGTTATCAAAGAATAGGAAAGTTTACAAATCGGAAAATGTAGGCGTAGTTTATCTTCCGAGAGGAACTTCTCTTCGATTTTCCTCGAGAAAGTTTGAAACTCAAGGGGCTATAAGCCATAAGCTCCCTTCCGACGGGCGAAATCTAAACGAAAACATATGTGTTGCCACCGTTACTCACGAATATTCCATTTCGGCACATCCTCCCATCCAGTTTTAAAGAAACCGCCTTTGTCAGCCGGAAATAAATCCCTGCTACTAAGAAACATTATTTTATGATTTTAAACGAAATAATCTGAAATAAGCAACTCTGCCTCACATGTGCCTAAAAATATTTGCATTAGATTGGATCAAAAGGCGGTGATATTTAAGGAAGCAGAATCTACAAAAAGAGAAATTTTTTTCGATTTATTTTGGGTAATTTATTTTATCTTCTCATTTGTGCAAAAAAATGAAATAAATTGTTAATTTGTTATAAAAGATGCAGATTCGGCCAAAAATGTGTAACGAAAAACAACAGGGTGTCCAGTAGGGTGTTCCAAAAATGAATTGGAATTTCTTTTTCGAATTCTTATGCATATGGCCCGGAAATTTGTTTAAATCCACACAAAAATGTTTCCATTTGTTTTTGTTTTAGAAAAAAATGATATTTATAGGTGGCGCAAGTTCCATGAAGTTTAAACACGTATTTCCCATTAGAAAAAAGACGTTTTTATAAATTATATTCAGAATCGACAATATTAGCTGAATCGAGCTGAAACTCTACTTTTTTTATAATCAGCCATAGAATACGAATAAAATATTACTTTTTAAATATCACCCCCATATGTCTGTTTTATAGGGTCCCAGAAAAAACCCAAAAGTGAAAAAATGGGTTTCGAGAGTTTTTGACGCTTATTATGATTTTTTTGCAGTTCTATTAATGCAAATTGTTTCTAACACACAAAATACTACTTTATACTGATGATCAGAGGTTTAGATAGATTAACAATTTGTTATTGTTTTTAGCAATTCTCTCTTAGAGTAGAGTTAGAAAGTCGCACCTTTCTCAAAAATGTTCCACTTTTTGTCCAATTTTCAGTATTAGGGTGAGGTAATATTTAATTGAATATAGAAAAAATCATAGTTAAAAATTCAACCACTTGGTTGAATTTTAATGTATTTTGTTTGAATGTGTCTTTTTTTATAAAAAACTAATATTTTTGTTACAAATTGAACTACTTGAAAATTCATTAGTTTGTTGAATATTCGTCTTCTTTGGTAGAAAATTCAACTATTTGGTTAAAAAGTAATTTTTGGTTTCAAATACATCATTTTTTTTTTTTTTTTTAGTTGAAAGTTTATCTTTTTGGTATAAAATTGATCTCTTTTCTCGAAAAATCATTGTTTTTTTATATAAAATTTATTTTTTAACTAAAAATTCAATTATTCCAGTTGAAGATTCATGATTTTAGTTGAAAATTCATCTCTTTCATTGAAAATTAAACTACTTAATTTTTGGTGGAAAATTTATCTTTTTTTGGTTGAAAATTTAACTATTTGTTGTGAAACGTTTTTCTTTGCTGAAAATTCAACCGTTTGGTTGAAAAGTCATTTTTTGGTTTCAGATTCATCATTTTAGTAGAAATTTCACCTTCTTGTTATAAAATTTAACTATTTTTTTTTAAATCGTTGTTTCTTGATAGAAAATTGATTTTTTTTTTCACTGAAAATTCAACTATTTCAGTTAAAGGTTCATGATTTTAGTTGAAGATTCTAGAATTTCATTCAAAATGTAACAATTTGTTGAAAATTCATTCCTTTTTGATAGAAAATTAAATTTTTTACTGGAAACTTAACTATTCAATTTGAAGTGGAAAATTGATCTTTTCACATTTTCATCATTTAAGATTGAGGAAGTATTAGAATGCTCTGAAATTTGACATCACAGTTTTTCAAAGGATCTGTCTGTCTGTCTGTCTGTCTTTGGATAAACGACACAAGCAATGAAAAAAAAAATAATGTGAAGTTGTTTATACAAAAAAGATATACAAATTTTTTATCAGTAAGTTTTTGATAGGACGCGCAGTTTTTGTTTTAATCGTGAAAAATATCATTGAAAAAAATAGAATTTTTGAGAAAACGACAGAAGCTACGAAAAAAATTAGTGAGCAAAAATTGTGCACCTAAAACACATCTACAAATGTTGTAGAATTTGCTTTTTGATAGGACGCGTAGTATTGGTTTTAATCTTAAAAAATGACATTAAAAATAAAAATGAAAAATTCGTGGGAAAACGACAAAAGGTACGAAAAAAAAATTGATAGACAAAAGTTGTTCACCCAAAAAAGAGATACAAATTCGATATAATTTATTACATTCTCATCATTTATAATTGAGAAAGTATTAGAAATCAAGCGCGTAGCGAGACTGTCACGATGAGAATGTGTACCTCAAAGCCTACAGAGCTTTGAGCCATTTGTTTGCAGATTTGTCCTTATTAGTTGAAGATTTAACTACTTCCTTGAAAATTCATGTATTTTGTTGAAAATTCGTCTTTTTCGTTGGAAAATTGATCTTCTTAGTAGATGATTCATGTCTTTGATTAAAAGTTCAATTATTTGGTTAAAAAATATTAAATAAATTCTAACACTAAATTAGTCTTTGCAGTAGAAATATTCAAGAATAATTTCCTTCCAATACATCTTGAAAATGTTATTGTTTCAATTTCAGAATAATATATAGATGTCTCTAACGTTTCGTAATTATACTAGTTTAATTGAACGTAAAATTTCAGAATCTTGTTAATTGTGCGTCTCGGATTGAAATTAATAGCCCAGAACCAATCGATTTTGAAGTCAACTAATGTCAAGTCTCAGCGTGAACGACATCTCGTTAGACCTCAAGTCCCTTTGAAAGAATACTGGATTATCCGGAGGGTTGTCACTAGTGATTAATAGGAAAAGAGGAATCTAGATGGGGCAATTATGTAAATTCATTTTTTTTAACTTTGATTTCCTGGAAGATTGATTAAATTTCAAAATTTAAAGTAAACTTGAAGTCGGATCATTCATCGATAATTTTTTATTATATTTCTCAATTTCTATTTCTAAGATCCTTATCATCTTTTTCCAACTTGAGATTCACTTTTTATAAAAGGGTGTCTAATAAAGTACTGAAAAAAATGCTCTGAAAAATCCAATATTCTTCCAGGTAAACTTTTTCTTAATGCGATTTCTTAATATATTCAAGTATTATGCATCCTAGTTCTTTTAAAAATTCTGACCCTATAACTCTTTACATTTAATTAAATTCAATAAACAATCAGAAAGGAGATTTTTTATGAAAATAGGGAATAAATTCTTTCAAGTCTAATTAATGCGGGTACCATGTTAAATTCAATTTTGAACGCTTTAATATTCCTAATATTTCAAAGAGAATAATTGCATTTTCAACAAAATAGATTAATTTTTAACCAAATCGTTGAATTTTAAGTAAAAATGATAGATTTTCTACCAAGAAGATTAATTTTCTACTAAAAAAGATCTTCAACAAAAAAAGGAATTTCAACCAAGTAATTCAACTTTTAGTCATGTTGCCGAATTTCCAATGAAAAAAAATATTAATTCGCAACGAAAAATGTAATATATGATATTTCAGCCAATAATTATTTTCTTTTAAGACCAAAATAATGTTCTTTCAAAATCTTTAACAAAGCAGTTGAATTTCCAACCCAGTGATAAGAAATTTTATCAAAGAATTTAATTTTGAACCAAACAGTTGAACTTTCAAACAAAAAAGACAAATTATAATAATTTTTAGCCGAAAAGTTAAAATTTCAAACCGGAAAGATGCATTTTGTACAGAACAGTTGAAATTTTAACCCAGACATATTAATTTTTAACAAAAACGTTAATTTTCAATCTGATAGTTGAAATTTTAATTCAGAAATAACAATTTTCAACAAAAAAGTTCATTTTTAATCGAATACTTAAAGTTTTAACAAAACAGTTGAATCATTAACCTAACTAGATTGATTTCCGAAAAACGAAAATATGACTTTTAATGAAATAGTTCATTCTCAACCAAATTGTTAAATTTTCAACCAAATAGTTGAAATTTCAAACTAAAAAGATGAATTTTCTACAAAGCAGTTGAAATTTAAACAAGAAAATATAAATTTTCAACCAAAAATTTGATTTTCAATCATAATTTTTAACAAAATATTTCAATTCTTGACAAAAACAGATTAATCTTCAACCAAACAGTTGAATTTTCAACAAAATGGTTGAATCCAGAACAAAAAAATTAATTTTAATCACAACAGTTACGTTTTTAACCCGAAAATATGAATTAAAAAAAAAAGTTAATTTTGAACAAAATATTTTCATTACCAATATCATAGGTGAATTATCAACCTAAAGATAGTAATTTCAGAAAAACGAAAATATAAATTTGCAACAAAAAAAACTTGAATTTAAAATAAAATAGTTGAAATTTACCAAAACAGATTTATTTTCAATCCAACAGTTGACATTTCAACACGAAAATACAATTTTTCAACTGACCTTTAATTTTAAATCAAATAGTGAAATATTTCAATAACATAGTTCAATCCACAACTAAAAAAGATTATATTTCAACAAAGATGTTAAATTTTCAAACAAATAGTTGAAATTTCAAGCTAAAAAGATGAAGTTCATACAAAACAGTTTAAATTTCAACTCGAACATATAAATTTTCAACCAAAAATTTAATTTTCAATCAAATAGTGGAATTTTCGACAAAATAGTTCAATCCTCCATCAAAAAAGATTAATTTTCAAAATTTATTTCAAAAATATAAATTTTCAATCAAAAATTTAATTTTAAATCAAATATTGGAATTTTCAAAAAAAAAGTTCAATCCTCAACCAAAAAAGATTATTTTTTAACCAAGCAGTTGAATTTTCAACCAAATAGTTGAAATTTTAAGCTAAGAAGATGAATTACCTACAATACAGTTGAAATTTTAATCCAAAAACATAAATTTCCAACCAACAATTCGATTTTTAATCAAATAGTGAAATTTTCAACCAAACAGTTGAAATTTCAAACTAAAAAGATGAATTTTCTACAAAGCAGTTAAAATTTAAACCAGAAAATATAAACATTCAACAAAAAATTTGATTTTCAATCATAATTTTAAGCAAAATAGTTCAATCCTTGACAAAAACAGATTAATTTTCACCCAAACAGTTGAATTTTCAACAAAATAGTTGAATCCAGAACAACAAAATTAATTTTAATCACAACAGTTGCATTTTTAACCCGAAAATATGAATTAAAAAAAGTTAATTTTGAACCAAATAGTTTAATTACCGACACCACACAACACCATAAGCGAATCATCAACATAAAGATAGTAATTTCAGGGAAACGCAAATATAAATTAAAACAAAAAATTAAATTTAAAACAAAATAGTTGAAATTTACCAAAACAGATTTATTTGCAATCCAACAGTTGACATTTCAACACGAAAATATTAATTTTCAACAAAAGAGTTAATTTTCAACCAAACATTTGAATTTTCAGTCAAATAGTTGAAATTTCAAGCTAAGAAGACAAATTTCCTACAAAAAGGTTGAAATTTCACCCCAAAAATATAACATTCCAACCAAAAATTTAATTTTAAATCGAATAGTGGAATTTTTCAACATAATACCTTAATCCATAACTGAAAAAGATTATATTTCAACAAAGAAGTTAAATTTTCAAGCAAATAGTTAAAATTTCAAGCTAAAAAGATGAAGTGCATACAAAACAGTTGAAATTTCAACTCAAGCATGTAAATTTTTAACCAAAAATTTAATTTTCAATCAAATAGTGGAATTTTCGACAATGTAGTTCAATCCTCCATCAAAACTAATTAATTTTCAATCAAACAGTTAAGATCTTAAAACGAAAATATGAATTTTCAAAAAAAAAAGTTAATTGTCAACCAAACAGTTGTATTTTCAACAAAATAGTTCAATCCTCAACAAAAATATTTAAATTATTATTATTAGTTGAAATTTTAAATCGAAAATATACATTTTCAAACCAACATTTAATTTTAAATCAAATAGTGGAATTTTCAAAAAAATAGTTCAATCGTCAACCAAAAAATATGAATTTTCAACCAAATGGATAAAATTTCAAGCTAAGAAGATGAATTACCTACAATACGGTTAAAATTTTAACCCAAAAAACATAAATTTCCAACCAACAATTCGATTTTTAATCAAATAGTGAAATTTTCAACAAAACAGTTCAATCCGCAACGAAGACAGATTCATTTTCCATCAAACAGTTGAGATTTTAAACTGAAAATATAAATTTTCAACAAAAAAGTTAATTTTCAACCAAAAAGTTCAATTTTCAACCTAATAGTTGAATTTTCAACAAAATTATTGAATCCTCAACAAAAATAGTTGAATCCTCTACCAAAATATTGAATCCTCAACCAAAACAGATAAAATTTCTAACAAGAGAGATTGATTTTTTAACCAAAAAGACCAAGTTTCATGCTATTAATATATTTTCCATAAAATATATTTTCCTGAGATTAGTAGATATGATCAAAAGAAGTTTAATTTGAATAATTATAAATGCAGTACTACAAATTTACTTTTACAAATAAAAAAACATCATTATTTCATTTAATAAAAATGTTTTAATTAAATATAATCACGCTCAAAAAAACTTTCTGACTTTCCAGATGAGTAAATACCCCAACACAGCTTTGAATATGATTGTAATTATTTAAAGTTATAGCTCACTAATTTAAACTAAATTCGATTTTCTGTTTATTTATTCAAGAGTGAATATTACAAATTTTGCAATAATTTTTCTCAAATCATTCTTTACGTTGAAAATTTTATATACAGATAACATTTTCAATATAAAAATTCTGGCTTGGTTAAGAGATACGAATAAAATCGACTTTGCCGAAAAAACCGTTTCGAACTGAAAAGCAGAAAAAAATTTTGATGGTCATGCAAGCACGTTTGGGGAGCATAAAGCCGTCGCGTAAGCCTATTAACACGCAAGATTTATTCTGATCTCAACGTGGTAGACTTGCACCTGTATACATACTCGACATATACGCAATTTTTCATTGAAATTCACTTCAGAAAATGGCACATGAAATTATATTTTTTTTAACAATGCAGGTCTAATCCTTAACACAATAATCAAATATGTAACTTCCTATATTGAAATAAAGAATAAAGAAAGTGAAATACAAAGAGAAAGTATAAATCATTTCAGAAGCAATAATTCTGGAAAAAAAGCCAACAACTAAGTTGTATGGCACTGAAAAGTATAGTGATCCGCGTTTAAGAGGTCGAACGTTTAAACAATTAGAATTAATATATTGCACTTTCAATAAAATAAAAGAATTTTTAACATAATAGTTCAATTTTCAACTAATGAAATGAATTTTTAACCAAGATGATTGATTTTCTACAAAACAAGTTAGATTCCCCAACGAATTATATGGATTTTCAATCAAGTAGTTGAATTTTCGACTATAAGGTGAATTTTCAAACAAGAAGATTAATTTTCTACCAAAAAGTTCAATTTTCCACAAAATACATGAATTTTCAACCAAACAGTTAAATTTTCAAGTAAAAATATTAACTTTCAACAAAGCACATTAACTTTTTACTAAAGAAGTCAGCTTTTCCACAAAATACATGAGTTTTCAACCAAACAGTGGAATTTTCAACTAGAAAAGATTATTTTGCAAACACATATCAAATCGGTAAATTTTCAGTCAAAATAATCAATTTTCAACCAGAAACATAACAAATTTTCAACAAAGCATTGAAAATTAGTGCTTCGCGTTTGACCAGTTAAACTTTTATGAAATTTAAAGGCAAATTTTTCACTTTTAAAAAATGGATTAATTTTCTACCAAATAGCTGAATTTTCAACTAAGAAGATGAATTTTCAACCCAGAAGATTCATTTTCCACAAAAAAGTCAAATTTTCAACAAAATAATCGAATTTTTAACCAAAGTGTTAAATTCACAACTAGAAAGATGAATTTTCAACCAAGAAGATTCATTTTCTACAAAAAAGTCAAATTTTTGACAAACTACACGAATTTTCAACTTAGAAGATGAACTTTCAACCAAGAAGATTAATTTTCTCCCAATAAAGTAGAATTTTCCATAAAATACATGACTTTTCAACCAAACAGTGGAATTTTCAAATAGAAAAGATTATTTCGCAAACTCAGATCGAATAGGTAAATTTTCAGTTAAAAAAATCAATTTTCAACCAAACACAGAACAAATTTTTAAGGAAGCACTGAAAATCAGTGCTTCACATTTGACCAAAAAAAATATTTAACTTTTTAAAAAACAGATGAATTTTCTACAATACAGTTGAATTTTCAACTAAGAAAAAGAGTTTTGAACAAGGAAGACTCATTTTTTACAAAAAAGTCAAATTTTTGACAAAATACACGAATTTTCCACTAAAAAGATGAACTTTCAACCAAGAAGAATAATTTTCTCTCAAAAAGTAGAATTTTCCACAAAATACATGAATTTTCAACCAAACAGTTGAATTTTCAAATAGAAAAGATTATTTCGCAAACTCAGATCGAATAGGTAAATTTCCAGTTAAAAAAATCAATTTTCAACCAAACACAGAACAAATTTTTAACAAAGCACTGAAAATGAGTGCTTCGCATTTGAACAAGAAAAATATTTCACTTTTAAAAAAACAGATGAATTTTCTACCAAACAGTTGAATTTTCAACTAAGAAAATGAATTTTCAACCAAGAAGATTCATTTTCCAGAAAAAAGTAAAATTTTTACAAAATACATGAATTTTCAAACAAATAGTTGAATTTTCAACTAGAAAAGATTATTTTGCAAATACAGATGGAATAGTTAAATATTCAGTTGAAAAAAATTAATTTTCAACCATAAAAAAAAAGAATTAATTTTCAACAAAGTACTGAAAAGTAGTGTTTCGCATTGACCGGTTAAATGTTTAAACAATTTGGATTAAAATATTGCATTTTTAACAAAATAGAAGAATTTTTAATCAAAAAGTTAATTTTTTAACTGAAAAGGTGAATTTTAAACCAAAAAGTTTAATTTTCTACCAAACAAGTCAAATTTTCCATAAAATACATGAATTTTCAACTAGAAAAGATTATTTTGCTGACACAGGTGGAATAGTTGAATTTTCAGTTAAAAAAAAATTAATTTTCAACCAAAAAAAGAACTAGTTTTCGGCAAAGCACTGAGATAAGTAGTGCTTCGTATTTGACCGATCAAACGTTTAGACAATTCTCATGAAAATATTGCACTTCTAACAAAATAGATTAATTTTCAACCAAAAAGATTAATTTTCTACCAAATAAGTCAAATTTTCCACCAAATACATGATTTTTTTCCCAAAAAGACAAACTTTCAAGAAACAAGTTGAATTTTCAAGCAAAAGGAATTACTTTTTAACAAAACTGGTAAATTTTCATCAAAATAATCCAGGGAGTAGACGCCACACATGAGGTTTTACTAAAGACCCGAAAATCTCTTAAAACGTTTTCAAATGCTTTAAAAACTTCAAAAATTTACTAATCTGTCATAATCAATTGAATAATTTTAAAGCTCCGTGAAATCCCGTAAGTTTCTTGAAATAATTTGAAATGCACCATAATCCCCTTAATATCCCTTCAAAAATTCCTCAATTCTTTAAAAACTTTTAAAAAATCGTTCAGGTCTTTCTGAATCACTTGAATTCTTATAAATTTATTAGAAATCCATAGAAATCCTGTAAAATCCCCATAATATTCTTTCATAGACCATGAAATCTTAAAATATTGTTGAAAATCCCTTGAAATATTTTGGAATCATACTTGAAATTATTAGAAAATCTGTGAAATCCCTTGAAATATTTTAAACCCACTGAAGACACTTCAAATTCCTTTTAATTTCCTAAAATCATTCCAAATCTTCATAAATAAATTATAATTCACAGATATTCGGTTAAAGTCTCTCAAATATTTTACAATTCTTTAATGTTTCTTCAAATTATTTGAAATCACTTGAAATCTTTTTATATTCCTTCAAATCAACATTCTTTCTAATCTCTTAAATTGGTCCAAAATTCTAAAGATATCTTCTAAAATATTTGGAAATTTTGTAAAATCTCTCGAAATCATGAAATCTTAATATCTATCTTACACTCAAAATTCAAATGATCAACGCCTTGGAATTAAAAAATTGACAAGAACTAATCAGTTTTTTTTATTATATGATATAAAGTTTTATTCTCTTATAACACAGTAAATAATTTGAGATCAGTATTTTTGCAAAAGCAAGTAAATATTTCGCCACCAAAAAGATCATAAATTAAACCGGCAGTAGCTGTAAACAAATTGAAAGTTAGCAGCGGATTTTTTTTTAATTTCAAATGCAATAAATTGAATAAAATAATAAAATGTTGCAAATAATTATGTTGAATATCTCCAGGTGTTCATAGCAACTAGTTTCTAAAATGGATATGAAATATTTATGATACGTTCAGCGTTTTATGTGACGTGCCATTTTTCATACTTTGAAATTGTCTGCAGTTCTCTTGTTATTTTTGTATGTATAGATATATAGATGTGTACTTTCCTATGGGAGCTAGGTAAACATAAAAAGAAAATATTCATCCACACTCTTTTATTATACGTACTCAGACATTCCTTTATTAAAAAAAATTCTAGTTCAAAGAACATGCGTGTTTCGGAATAAAAATTTTTATGTAAATTAACCATTTTTTTATTCCTTTATTTTTTAACTACAAGGCAAACATTCAAAATTGGATTGAAGATTTATAATTTGCTCAGGCGAAACACCTAACGTCACAAAGAAACATATAAAAACCAAATTTTCATAATTTAAAAAAAAATTTATATATATTTTTTTAGCTATGAAAAAAATACTTAATTGTGTTTAAGACTTATAATTTGCTCAGGTGAATCACTCAAAGTCATAATCTTATTTTAGAAAAACATAAACCAAATTTTTAATTCTGTTTAATACAAAAACATGAGAAAAAAAAAATGATGACGATTTGAAGAAATTTCTTTTAGCTATGAGAAAATTTTTTTATTGTATTTGATACTTATAGTTTGCTCAGGTAAAGCGCCTTAAGACACAGTCTTACTTTAGAGAAACATAAAAAAAATTTATGATTTGAAAAAAAATTTGTATAAATATTATTTTTTTAACTATAAGAAAAATATTTTTATTGTGTTTAATACTTATATTCGCTCAGATAAACCACCTATAAACAGAATCTTATTTTAAAGAAACATAAAAAAAAATCTTCATACAAAATTCTAGTAAGATCTCATGTTCCTCGAACTAGAATTCTTTATGAAGTTTTTAACAATTTTATTTCTCTAATGCATTATTATTATTTTTCACTATGAGAAAAAATGTAAAATTGTATTTAATTTTTACAATTTGTTCAGGTAATCCACCTTAAGTTCCTCAAGTCACAATCTTATTATGGAGAAACATTAAACAACTAATTTTTTATAATTTACTAGGCTATTCCACCTACAGTAACAATTTTATTTTAGAGAAACATGTACGAAAACAACATTTTTCGGTCTTCATAAAACTTATTAAATTTTATTTTTTATGCTACTATTTGAAGCAAATTTAATTGTATTTAATGCTGATAATTTGCTCAGGTAAGCCAACCAAAGTCACAGTCTTATTTTAGAGAAACATTAAAAAACAATTTTTAAAATCTTAATAAAAATGTTTAAAAAATATTTTTGTTAACTATCAAAAAAATGTTTTAAATTGTGTTTTATACTTCTACTTGCTCAGATGATCCAGCTATAAACAGAATCTTATTTTAGAGAAACATACAAAAATCTTCATAAATGTCTTCATAAAAAATTCTAGTAAGAAGATCTCATGTTATTCGTACTATAATTTTTTATCAAGTTTTTAAAAAATTGTTTGAAAATTTTATTTCTCTAATATATTATTATTATTTCTCACTATAAAAAAATTTAAATTGTGTTTATTTCTTTTAATTTGTTCAGGTAAACCACCTAAATCAGTCACATTCTTATTTTAGAGAAACATAAACAAATTAATTTTTTACAATTTGCTCAAGTAATCCACCTAAAATAACAATCTTATTTTAAAAACATGTAGGAAATTTTTCATTTTCAATCTAAATAAAACTTTTTTTTAATTTTATTTCTTTATATAATACTATTTAAAAAAATTTGTAATTGTATTCAATACTTATAATTTGCTCAATCAGGAGAGCCACCCAAAGTCACAACTTTATTTTAGAGAAACATAAAAAAAATTGCATGAAGATTTAAACAAAAATTGTTTATATATTACTTTTTTTAACTATGAAACAAGATTTTTTCAATGTGTTTCATCCTTATGATTTGCTCAGGTAAACCACTTATAATTAATATCTTATTTTAAAGAAACATAACAAAAACCTTTGTACACATTTCTATACTTTTTTTTTAATATTGAGAAAATTGTTTGAAATTGCGTTTTAATACTTCTGATTTGTTCACGGAAACTACTTAAAGTCACGATCTTATTTTAGAGAAACATATACTTATAAGAGAAAAGAATTTTATTTGAAATGAAAAAGTGTCTTTTCCCGAGACAAATAAACCTCAGGGAATTTTTTTTTTTTTTCTGTCAATAGAGAAAATGACATTTATTTGAGTAATGAAAATGCAGACTGAGAAGTTATTCAAGTCAAAGGTGATTTGCCAGTTTAGTTACTTATCACAAAGCATGCGAATTGTGCATTAAGCAAATGGGATCAGTGTGTCTGGTTCTCAGACACAGAGGGTAGAAATCGATAATTCAACCACTTTTAGTTTCCCTGTCATACAAAGTAATATTCTCTCAGGAAAGTAAATCCAGATAATTTTTATCACATGTAAAAAATATCGTCATAATTTATAATAAAAGATTTGATATTTTAAATTCTTTCTCATTTTTTATGTTTAGATGTCATTCAATCATTTTTTAAATCTAATATAAAATTGCAAGAAATTAATAATAATAATCTTCGAATTTTTTAACGACTTTTTTTGTCTTGTGACTCTCACAGTTTATTAGTATTAGTTTGACATCTTATTTTTATATTTTTTACTTTAGATTAAAGTGATCGAATTTTTAAACTCATGATCCCATATATTTGTTTCAATCTCTTAAAATCTTTGGAACAATATCAAATCCCTCAATTAATTTTTGTGTAATTTCTTGGATTCTCTCAAAATTTTTAAAATTAAAAAAAAACGTTTAAAAGCAAACAAGAAACAACAATCCTGAAATAAAAAAAAATCTGATAAGATTATTTGATAAATTGATGAATTAGAAGTTATTTAATTTCAATTTTAAATATTTTACTTTCAGAAGAGATATAATGCTTTGAATGCTTCGATTTTGTAGTCAAGTATTCAATATTCAAATTGAAAATTTTTCCACACATGGAAGTTTTAATTTTTAATGACTTCCAAAATGTTTGGTAACCGGGAAATAATAAGAAGCGCTAAAAATCTTATCGCACGTAGCGCGTAAGTTATGAATACTAGTAATGAATAGTTTGCAATAAAAATCGAAACTTTTGTAAATAAAAGAAAATGTTTCAAGGAATATCTTCTAGACTCTCTATATATTCCCCATAATCAGATGCATCTTCGAGAGAAATATTGTCTTTGAAAGATTTTCATAACAAAAGAGTTTCATGTGTTGCAACCATTACATTTGCAAGCAAACGGCCTAGTATTCAAATGGCAATTATTATGCAGCTGCAAAAGGAAACAATTGCCAATTCAACGAACCCTGAAGTTTTGCAGCATTCTGAGTAAGAAATTTAAAAAAGGAAATGAAGAACACAACGAATAAAAAAAGTTAATTTATATTAGAAAATTTCGACCAACATAGATGACTTTAACAAATTAATTGAATTTTCAACAAAATAGTTGAATTTTTAACCATTTTGTTAGAAGGTCGTTGAATTTTCAACAACAAAAAAATGAATTTGCAATCCAAAATAGTTGAATTTTCAACCAAATACTTGAATTTACTACCTGCAAAGATGAATTTCCGATTAAATAGTTGAATCTTAATACAATGAAGATTACGCATCATCCAGAAACTGTTGCATTTTCCATCAAATAGTTCAATTGTCGAGTTAAAAAGTCGATTTTTTTAGAAAAGAGTTGACTTTTCAGTCAAAGATGAATTTTCAGCCACATAGATGAATTTTCAACAACAATAAAATTTATTCTGAAGCAAACTGTTGCATTTACAATCAAATATTTGAATTTTAAAACAACAGAGAAGAATGTTCAAAAACGCAGATTAACTAAAAGTTCAACTGCTTAACCAAATAGTTAAATTTTCGACTTACAAAGATGAATTTTCAAACAAATTCAACTAATGGAATAGTTAAATTTTCAGTTAAAAAATTAATTTACATCCGGAGAAATTAATTTTCAACTAATATTCTAAATCTTCAACTAACAAAATGATTTTTCGAAAAGGGGATCGACTTTCAATCACTTGAAAATTCAACTATTTAGTCGAAAATTAATTTATTTTTCTAAAAATTCTTATTCTTTGGTAGAAAAATTATTCTTCTCGGTTAAAAATTTAACTTTCTGGTTGAAAATTTATGTATTTTCTTGAAAATTCGTCTCTTTTCGCAAAACATCCATTTTTTTCTTGAAAATGCAACTGTTTGGTTGAAAATCAATCTGTTTTATTCGAGAATTCAATTTTTTTTAAATTAGTGGTTCTTGGTTCAGTTGAACTGCTTCCGGTTTGAAATGAAAATTTGTTGTTTGAAATGTCAACCATTACATTTTTCGTTGAAGATTTATCTTTTTAGGTTAAAAATTCCGCTCCTTGGTTGAAAGTTGAAATACTCTCTTAAAAATGCATTTTTTTTCTTTATTAAAGATTCATAATTTTAGTTAAAAATTCATCTTTTTGGTTGAAAATTCGACTAAATGGTTGCAAGTTTAACTTCTCTGTTATAAATTCAATTTTTTAGTTTAAGTTTCATCATTTTATTCAAAAACGGATTACTTTCATTTTGGAAATTAATTTTTTTTTACTGCGAATTTCCATTTTGGTTTGAAAATTGATCTTTTTTTAGTTGATGATTCGACTATTTGGTTGAAAATTCATATACTTTGCTAAAAATTCATATTATTATTTGGTGAAAAAATTAATCTTTTTGGTTGAAAATCTAACTATTTCGTTAAAAATTTATATATTTTGTTGAAAATTCGTCTTTTTGAGTAAAATATCAATTTTATTGCAACAAATGCAATGGCTTCGTTAAAAATAAATCTTTTTTAATTGAAGATTAAGTATTTTGCTTTTTTCATTGAAAATAAACTTTTCTGTTGAAAATTGATAATTTCAGATGGAAAATTTAATTGTTTTATAACAAAATTGGTCTTTTCAGCTTGTAAATTAAATTTTTCAGTATAAATACAACTTTTTTGTAGATAATTGTTTCTTTTCACAGAAAATGAATTTCTTATATGAAAACTTAACCATTCCATTTTTGGTTGAAAACTTATCTTTTCCGTTTAAAAATTCAACTGTTTGGTGCAAAATTTATGTGATATTTTGAAACTTCTTCTTTTTTGGTAGCGAATTTATCTTGTTGGTAACAAATTCAACTGTTTGGTTAAAGATTTATATATTTTGTTGAAGATTTTTATAAAATTCAACTTTTATGTACAAATTTCTTCTCTTTTTTTAAAGAAAATTAATTTTTTATATGAAAATTAAACTATTCCATTTTTGGTTAAAAAATAATCTTATCAGTATGAAGATTCAACCATGTGGTTGAAAATTAATGTAATTTTCTGAAAATTCTTTCTTGGTGACTCTTTTTGGTAAAAAAAGTAATATTCTTTGTTGAAAATTGAACTCTAAATTGAAAATTCGTCTCTTTTATTAGAAAATTCATCTCCTCTGGATTGAACTATTTTGTTGAAAATTCAATAAATTACATAATCTTTTCAGGATTGAATCCGCCTTCAGAGTTTTCACAATTGAATAATAGAATGTCCTTCCGGAATTTTTAGTAGCAAATTTTCTAGTAACGAGTGTATATTTGGACCCGATCAATTGGAAAAATGGATTTACCATTTCTTTTTTATATTTAAAGAAGGGAAAGGAGACGATTTGGCAAAAGAACTTATTCACGATTTGCTCTGTTGTAATATTTTTAGCTTACAGTCCACTGAATTTAAGCCGGATGTTAGCTTTCATAAATGGAGATTCGAGTCCAGCATTCTCGCGAACATAATATTCACTAAACGAGAGTGTTAGGTCAAAATAAACTATGGGAACGTACAAGTGAAACAGGGTGAGAAATTCCTAATTAAAAATTAAATTAACAACAACAATTCATCATTTAAACGATTCAGGACAGACGCATATTGTTTAAATGCATATTATCAATGTTAAAATTCAATCTCATGACCATTTTTTAAAGAAAAATCATAGAAAACCTTATACGAATTGAGAAACATTTGTTATTTTTAATGAAAGAAATATATTTTAAAAAAGATTCACAACTTTTAATAATTTTAGGTTGAGTTAGCATTTTAAACCAATAATTGGAATTTTAAAAGAAGAATCATCATAGTTTGAACAAGATTTGCAATTTTTGAACAGTTCCAGGTTATACGTTTTCCAAAGAAAATTGGTGATTTTTAACCAAAATCTTTAGATTTTGAAGGTTCATAATATTTGAACAATTTTTACGTTAGCGTTTTACACAAAATTGGTACATTAAAACAAAAATCACTATAATTTGAACAAGATTTATAATATTTTTACAATTTTGTATTATGTTAGTGTTTTCCGGCGGATTTGGTGATTTTAGTTGAAAAAAAAAGATTTCAAAGAAGATTCTCAAATTTTAACAATTTTGGGTTATATTAGCATTTACACCAAGTCGCTATTTTAAAACAAGACATCATTATAATTTGTACAAGATTCAGAATATTTCAAAAATTTTAAATGATATTAATTTTTCTCGCCGGAAATTGGTATTTTTCATAAAAACCCATTAGATTTGAAAAAAATATATACAATATTAAAACAATAATAGGTTATGGTAATATTTTTCGTCAGAAATTGTTTTTATTTTTTAAAATTTCCTAACATTTAAAATGAAGAGTTAGGGAACAAAACGTGATAAGTCAATTTTTTAAATTAACATAATCATTGTTTCTGCTTGTGTAGAATATATGGCCAATTTGATTATTATCAAAATTACGTTGACAAATAAAATTATGTTTCTTCTTGGTTTCAACGTCTGCCCATGAAATTGCATGAATTTTTTAAAGGTTTAATTTCAGGCTACAGATTTTTTTATTTGTATTAACAAAAATTTCATTATTGCTCTTATAATATATAATTTTACGAAACTTACCTTTTTTAAATTGGAAATATATAATCATGTATAAAATTATTTTCTGATTTCGTATTTAAACAAGAAATTGTAGATTTTTATCATTATAACCAGCACTGGCTTATAATATTGGTAAAAAATCAATCAATTTCCCAATAATAATAAATTATTTCTTCTTACCGAGAGGCCGCATAATTAGATATTGTTTTATCTGAAGTGGAAACTTACCTGAAACAAATGAAAGATAAATTTTAATTTAAAAAACGAATTTCATATTAATGTACTATAAGTTAAATGAAATATAAAAATATAAATACTGAGTATTTTAATTGGGAAATCATCAATTAAGGTGACTTTGAGCGAATTCAGGATAAATTCAAAAAATAAAAAATCAGTGAATTGAATAAAATTTGAGTGAATTTAAAGGAATTTTAGGAAAATAAGAAGAATACAACGAAATTCATATAAATTCAAGTGAATTAAAAAAATCCAAAATATTTTCCCTGATTTCATTAAACTTTGAGTGAATTTACAACAATTTGAGGAAATCCGAAAGAATTTTATAAAATTCCTAAGAACTCAAGGTGAGTTTGAGTGGGTAGAGTTAAATGAATTTAGAAGAATTCAAGTGAATAAAAAAAAAGTAATGGTAAATGCAAAAAATTCTAAAGAATTCCAAAGCATTTAAAGAATTAAAATAATTCAGGATGAAATAATGCAAATTTAGCGTTAATTCTAAAAAAAATCAAATCCATTTAAAGAAAATACGAGAAATCCAAAATATTTCATGGATTTCAGTAAAATTAGAGTGAATTTTCTCATGAAAATTTCATGAAATCAATAGGAGTCCCTAAAAATGTCATTCCATTTCACAATTCCTTAATTTCTCTAGGAATTCTTTGAAATTTCCTAAAATTCCTTGGAATTAAAAAAATTTCTGGGATTCTTGAAAAATACCTTCAAATCTTTCAAATCCTTTGAAATTCATTGACATTTATGAAATCTTTAAAGTCCTTGGATATCCCATAAATTCGCGTAGGTATGGTAAAATTCCTACACATTTCTGGAAATACTTTAAAATAAGGACCTTCGATTTGAGCTATCCCAAAAAAAAATTGAATAGATATTCTTTCAATATAGCGGTCTAGAAGACGAAATTTGCAAACAATTTTTAGGCCAATGTGTCGAAAGAAATATATTTTTATTTAAATATTGCATTAAAACGTTTTAAAATATTAGTAATTTTAGGAATGTATGACTTTTTTCATTATTTCTTTTCATATTTCCAAAATGTAATAATCTGAATCGTATGGTTCAGGATTAATTTTAAAAAAACATCAGGATGACATAGAAAATTGTATTTTCAATACATATATATATATGCCTTCTTCCAAGCCCTCTTCCAAAAAAATCATCTGAAATACAATATTCGAAATTTCCCCATTTTCCTCTTTTTTTATACACTGATTACAAAAAAGAACAATACGTTGATACCCAAAAATTTATTTTTTAATGCACACGTACAGTTAATGACGTTCAATTTGAAGTATTCCCGAAAAAAACGGACTGATAGAAACCCTTCCAGCATTGTCGTCTACGAAAAGAAAAATTTCTCATTTTTCTTATTTTTTAACCAGTGAAAATAAAGAATGATGCTTTAACACAGAAAATTTTATTTTTTGATCTACACCGACATGCCGAAAGCTTCAATTTGAGCCAACTTTGAAAACAATGGATCTAAAAGAAAAGATGTTAGCATAGTGGTCTAAAAAATAAAATTTCCTTATTTTTCTTATTTTTCAATCTTTAAGAACAAAAATTCATCATCAATACATAGCAACTTTTATTTTTTTGCACCTCTACATGCCAAGATCCTAATTTTTGACAATCCCCGAAAGAAAGCCGACGAATATAGAAAAGCTTCTAGCATAGTCTTCTAAGAAAACAAAATGTCCTCATTTCTCTTACTTTTCAATGTTAGATATCAAAAAGCCCTTAGCACGAAACAACAAAATTTATTTTTTAATGCACTTCTGCATGCCAAGATCTTCAATTTGACCCGTGTTCGAAGAAAATTTGATAACTTCTGGGTATGATAAGCTCTGAACAAAAAAGGTTGCTCGCTATCAATATATATATTATATGAATGACGATAACATATCTTAAAAAAACCCCTTCTTCCCTATTTGTGATTCAATTTTACCAAATTACGCTAACATAAAGTCTTGGTATAAATTTCCCACTTGCTCATCAATTAGGCAACTGAGTCACCCATTAAATCTTTCATTGCTCTCAACGTTTTGATGACCGAAACAATACATTTCTAAAAGTTTCATATCACGTGTGCTATTCTGAATGCTAAAGCTCGACCTAATATGAAACAACTTCTAAAAGTCTCGGTCTTGAAACTGTAAAAAGTTCGTCTCGTATTGGAAATGAAATTGTTCGTGCAGAAAATGGAATGAGCAATCTTAACAGAATCATCAATTCAAGTCGTTCTCTAGTGAAAATGCTGGACCAGCTATTAGAGACACTGCATTTTTATTCTCTCGTAAGTATACACCTTGAACTGTTTTCATTTCGTCGATTTTTATTTTTCTCTCCTCAAGAAATGAGACTTGTAATGAAAAAAATGAATTGCATCCACAAGAAAGAAAGTAGAAGAGATAAGTGGAGAAGTGCGAATGGCAATTGTGACAATCAAACTTAACGTGCATAATGCTCTTAAAGTATGACATCTCCCTGAAACAAACTCCTACGTAAATTTAAACATGAAGATGAAAGTCAAACGATTTTTTTTCGTAAGTTCATGTCAAAGGTCAAGTATCATCACGTTATTTTCGAATAATATCTCGAAAGTATTGTTGTTGAAATACAAAATGTAATGTGTTCAGTTCAAGAAACAGAATCCAAGTAGTCAAAGTTTGTTAAAATACTTTTTTGGTAACTACAGTTAGACTGTTAAAAGCTGGTTTTTGATAAAAATGCCATTAAGGTTAGTTGTAAACCTTGTCATTCTTGTTTTAATTTTAATATAATACAACAATAATCGTTATAATATGTCTGACACAATGACAAATTTTGTAAATGCAAAACGAACAACTGTGTATTAAAATATCGTATATTTAAAAAGAAAATGGGGAAACGGTAGTCGTTAAGATTCTTACTAAAGAAACACTATTTGAACCATCAAGAAGAATTTTTCTCCCACTTTATATTTTATTTATTTTTATTTCGGATGCTTTGAGATAAACGGAAGGCAACTCTGGAAATCCGGAATTAAAGAGACGGCACAAAGTTATGACTGGTTCATCCTGGGGCTACTCGATCAGGACTTCCTCTTTGACTGTCGGCTGTTCCGACCCATGGAAACCTGCTCATTTCTAAACCCCTCATTAACCCCTTTCAATGAGGACGATGTCCGGCTTCTCGCCTTAGTGCATTCAGCTTTTGCCTCATCAGAAACACACAATTCCGAATTTTTGAGTCTATTTTTTCTGAATTTTGTTCATTTCCTTTATTGTCTCCACTTCATCATGGAAACTTTGGAAAAGTTTGTACGATATTTTGTAAAACGTTTGCTCTAAAAACACGTAACAGAAGTAGTAAAAATAAAACTTCATTAAAACTGCAAAAAAAATGGAATTTAATTCTCTGTTTATTCTATTTATGAAAAGTTTTACTAGGATTTGACAATTTAAACTGGGGTAAAAATGAAGAGCAGTCGCAAAGTGTATTTAATCCAGGAGAGGCGAAAATTTATCTTTGTATTTTCAACAACTATATTCTTAATAAATATATTTAAAGGGGCAGCAAAAATTATTCTTTTTTGTGATATTACTACAAATTACTCTAACAATTTGTAAATAGAATATGTTGACTTAAAAATAGATTCTAGCAATATTTATTATGAATTTACAAAGTATGATAATGTTTAAATGTGCAGGAATTTGAGTCAAACATTTTGTATTTGATAAACATTAAGACTGAGTATACTAACAGTTCAGAAGTATTTAAGCCTGTAAGCCAACTGCTTGAGAATGTCTAAGTTTGAAACTTTGAAGTTCAATAGTAGGATTAGAGCTTCCAAGTTGCGTAGGTTCACTCTTGTAATATTCAATAATTAAACAACATAAAACAAAATAGATGTTTATTTAATAATAATCATTTTTTGTGACGACTGAAAAATCTCGAAAAATTAAATTCATAACACTGCCGATTTCCCGGAAAAAACGCTCGAAATGGAAGATTGCCCACAATTTAAAATAAATTTATTATACGAAATAAAATGTATTATATTATATCTAAACAGTGAAAAGTGGTTAAATAATAAAATAAAATACTTTTATTTGATGAACGTATTTTTTTTATTTGTTTAGTATCAAAGCAATTTTTCAATTGTTTAGATTCTGAAATTTTTATGATTTTTGTAAATAAAATATCTTGGATGCTTTGATAGTAATTATAAAAGCATCACGCGATGCTTATTACCATTAAAGCCCTCGGGATCATCAATATCAAATGAGATGAAATTAATTGAAAATCAAACTTTATATTGCATTTAATTTTCGAATAATGTTGAAAATGATTCATAAAATATTCAGTGCATTGCAAATGTGGCTCATGAATCTATTAAACATTTCCATACAATTTGTGAACTGAAGATTGTTTAAATTAGTTTTATATTATACAATCTTTGAACAAATATCTTTTGAATGCCAGAATATCAAAATTTCTTCGATTTATTTTTATTTTTACTGTTTTTAAGGAACTATAGGTGTGGAAATAATAAATTGCTCATACAAGTTACTATAAATATCATATCTTCAGAAATCATAATAATATTGTATTTTACAGAAAAGAAAAATATTTTTTCAATAGTGAGGGAAAGATACAAAATAGTGAAAGTTGAGCTTTATTGGCATTCGAAAGAACTACAACCAAAATTGTTGAAATCGGTCAATGTCTTCAGGTCGTTTTTTAATATGAAAATTGGAAATGATTTTCCTACAGGCAGAAACATTGTGGCGAAATTTTGTTTCCGTCCTAAGGTTATTTAAATCATATTTCATCTGTTTTAATCAAGAACTAAATCTAAAATCTAAAAATAAAATTGAAAATAACGTAGTCAGATTTTAAAATAGTAAGGGGGTATTTTTGTAGCCATTTTTCTGATGTACAAGTTTTTTCACTTGATTTTTTTTTCATATCTCGCTTTGTTTTCGACAAAAACTAGAAATTTCCATTTTTCAAATTTGAAAGTTGATATTTCCTAAAAATGGCCCAGGCAAAGATTTTGTGTTTTATCGGAAAACATTTAGAATATATGCTAGATAAAAGAAATTCCTGTCGGCTAAAATCCTACAAGATCAGCTATACGCACTTTATATGCATTTCAACACGTAAACTAACAGTTTCTAAATGTCAAAGTTTGAAGGTTCATCATCAGATTCAAACTTCGTTTCAAACTTCAAACTTTAAACTCAAACCTAGAAACGTTCAAAAGCAGAATTTTGAAACATAATCTGTCAAAACTTAAACTGTATTTTATAGAACAAAATAATCTTTAAAAGCTTTAAAGTTTGAATCTTCCAATTTCAAAACTCCACACTGAGAAAAAAATATACCTTGAAAATGGTTTTATCTAAACCAAAAGTCTGAACTTATTGAAGTAAATTAATATTTATTTCACTCAGTGAAATAATAACCAATTGAATGAACGATGTTATTGGTGAAAAGAAGTAAGATATTTGTGTTTCAATCAATCGGCTAAAATATAAAGTTTTTTCAAATTAAAAGTTGTGATTCGTTGATTCTAAGAAGCGTACCCTTAATTTTACCAAATGTTTCTTGGAAACAAACAAATCGATTTTTAATAGAATTAAATATTTCCAAGATACGATATATTGTTCAGAATAAGGATCTAACAAAGTTTTCAAAATAATAATTGATTCAACGAACCAGTACCTTCATTCTTAATATCGGATAAATGTTTTGTTTTCAAGCGATGAATGATTATTTATCCAGAAAATATATTTTTTTCACTAATAGAAACCTAAATTGCTTGATCCACACACAAATTTTTTGCTTCGAAAGGATATTTACTCAACTGAAGTAAACAAATCCTTGGTGCAAAGAAATTGAACAAAAAAACGCATTTCCTTTGATCCAGTAATTTTTTTACACTCTAGTACTTCCTACGATAAAATATTTAACTTTTCTATCGAAAATCTGCCAATACCCTTTTATTCAAATATAAAACATCCTAATTAGATCCCAGTTAATATTTTTGATTCAAAAGCTTTCATACCCAGAAGCCTATCCAATTTCAAAACATCCAACCCCCCATTCTTCCGGAGATCACTTCAACTTCAACGCCTCCACTTTAAAAACATAAAATCCATTCTTAAATTTGTGTACTATGTAAACCTCCTCTTTCCAAGTTCTATCAAAATACCATTTTCACAAAACAGTAAAAAAAACTCTGAAGCTGATACTCAGCCACTCTGTGAATGGCAGTTTTCAAATATTTTCCTAGTAATAAAAAAGAAGAAAGAGAAAGGTAGCATCGGTTTCAGGCAGGTTTCGTCTTCCAAATCTGCTTCGGATTGATCAGGAACTTTTTCTAAAGACAGACCATATATTGCACAGTGAATGGTATATTTAGGTTTGTATTATGTGCAGGTCGGACCCATTGAATCATGGCGTGAAAATCGGCTGAGCCAGATTGTAAGGGACAATAGTTTTTTTTTTAATGCGAAACTCACGCCAGAGTGTTTCTATGTATATTGTATAGGAAGCATGCACGATCGATGAACATGCGGTTGGAATAGATTTTCTTATAGGGAGGGGATAAGCGATTTTCCGGATGCCTAAAGCAGACATCTCCACCCTTATTATGCTATCTAGAAGTGTTTTCTTTTTCGATTCTACTTTTCTCCCTCGTGGGCGGATCTGTCATTTTTACTAACCTTGTTATTTGCACATTTACAAGATGTATCTGCACATTTACAAGATGTATTTCCACATTTTGTGTAATTGACTGCTCGAAAATATTCCCTCATGATTTCACTTTTACTGATTGAAACTTGTAGTTTTGATAGAGTGAAAGTCTGCGAGATATATAGTATCGGAATACAATAAACAAATTCTAATGTTAAAAGTAAATTACGACAAAATCGAACAAGAATTTTTAAATAAAAATTTCATGGGTTTTCTAAATCGAAATTGCAGAGCGATTCAAAAACGATTTTTCAATTTTTTTGAAAATGAAAAACTTAGTTTTTAATTGTGAGGATGCTGCATGTGAATACAAAGAAATAGATCAAAAATAATTTTCCTGTTGTGAGAAAATCCAGATTGAACGGTACTATATCACAGTATGACCATTTTTTTCTGTAAATCAAGAATCCTAAAAAGCTAAAAAAATTATAACTACGTTAAAATTTTAAATAACTTTAAATTGAAATTTTATTAAAATTTTCTTTTAAAAATGTTTGTATCAAAAAATGAGATTTGGAAACAATCCTTTTACCATGATTTGTATTTGATTTTTTAAGCTTTTTTGGTTGAAAATTTGAATATTTTGTTGAAAAATCAACAATCTTGTTAAAAAGTCATCCTCATTGGTTTAAAATTCAACAATTAGATTGCATTTTTGTACTTTTTTTGTTTTATGAAGTCATCAATTTTTGCAGGAAGTCAATCTTTTTTGTTTAAAACTGCAACGGTCTATGGTTAAAAATTAATCCGTTTCTGCTGAAAATTGACTTATTGGTTGAAAATGCAAATTTTCGAGTTGAAAATTCAACTTTTTCATAGAAAATTCGTATGTTCTGTACGAAAATTCAACAATTTGGTCGAAGCTGAACTACTTTGTTGAAAATTTATTTTTTAAGTTGAAAATTGATCATTTTAGTTAAAAATTCATGATTTGAGTCCAAAATTAATTTCTTTGCTTAAAAATTTAACTATTTCGTTGATAATTAGTTTTTTTCTTTGATAAAAATTTATTTTTAAACTCCAAATGTAACCATTCCATTTTTAGTTGAAAATTTATATTTTTTGGTTAAAAATTCAACTATTTGGTGAAAAATTTGACTTTGTTGGTAGAAAATAACTCTCTTGGCTGAAAATTTAACTATTTGGTTGAAATTGTATGCATTTTGTTTAAAAAAAAAGCCGTGTTATGTGGTTCAATTTAACTGTTTCTAATTACAAATTGAAATATTTTTGGTTTAAATATTTTATGATTGAAAATTCAACTACTCCGTTGAAAGTTTAAGCACTTTTTTAAAAATTTTGGTTTATTTGTTGAAGATTAACCATTTTAGTTAAAAATTCATCTTTTTAGTTTAAAAGTAAACTACTTGATTGAAAATTCAACTATTTGATGAAAAAATTATGTATCTTGTTGAGAATTTCGTTTCTTATAGTAGGAAATTAATCTTTTTGGTTGAAATTACATCTATTTGAATGAAAATTCAAATATTTTGTAGAAACCTCCTTTTATGTTTGAAAATGTAACATTTTGGATAAAAAAAACTTGTATTGGCTGAAAAATCTTTCTTGGTTGAAAATTCAACTATTATATATTTTGATGAGGGTTCATCTTTTTTGGTTGAAAATTTAACTACTTCTTTGAAAGTTGAACTACTTTGTCAATTCATAGGGAGCAGTGAAATTTACCCCGCCCCCCTTCCCACTTTACCATTAACCAGATCGTCTTAAGTTGGTTTTATACGACCTCTGAATAAATTCACGAAAATAAATTTAGTCGGCCAAAAATTACGTAATATGAGCAGGGGGTGGGGTTAAAACTTACAGACCCAAAAAAGGGAGGTACGTTGTCTAAAATGTTCAAAAATAACTTAACGTAATTTATGCACGGCCCCTAAATATTTTATAAATACACGATTCTTCTACTTAATGCCCAAGTGTCGTAAAAGTCCGGATTTCCGTAGTATTTACTAATCTAGGGCCTCGCGTAGGGCTTTGAAAAGAAAAACTCGTTAATATTCCATATCATACCCCATTAAAGAATTATTTCTCAAATTGTATTGAAAATAGAAACTATGAACATGCCCTTGCTACAGTCTCTTTTAAAATGTTCTTTTATTACTATTTGAGAAATTTCTTACATAAAAATGGGATTTTTTTAAAACCACCGGACAAAGATTTTGTTTCTTATCGTAAAATCGCTGGGAGGCATCCCAGATACGGAATCAAGAAAAATATTCTTGGCGTTCGCACCTTTGGGTTGAAGTCATTTCAACCGATTCGTATGCCGCTGCCGGTTTCCAAAAGAATGATATCTCCGCCTGGTATCTTGAACCTTAACGATTTAATTTATGACAGATAAATTTTCCAAAAAGTGTACAAACCTCCTCTCGAATGAAAAGGTCTTCATTAGAAAATTTTTCCCTACCTCACCAGAAATGGTGCTTCACCTAATAGGATTTAGCGAGACACCCGGTATCGAGTTTTAGAGAGTGGCGGTCTGGCAGTGACAGTTTAGCTCGTAAAATATTTCGACCGAACGTCGGGCTACGTTCGCCGTGTCTTTTGATGTAAGGGGAATCCGGCGTGGATACTGTGGGGTTCCGACGAACCCCCGCAGAGAGAGAATCGAGGGAACGACAGAGAGAGAGAATGGGATGAGAGCAGGAAAAAGACAAAGAGAGAGGAGTGATTCGGCGATAGAGAGACACAGAGAGAGAGAGAGAGAGAGAGATAAAATGATAAAGAGGGAGAATCAGGGGTGCGACAAGAGGGTGGATTCGCGAAGGGTAGGTGAATGCAGGAAAGAAAAGGAAAGAAATCTCTCAGAGGGTGAAGATAGACGGAAAAGGGAAGAACATAAGAGGAAGAGGGAATAAGGGAAAAGGGGAGAGAAGGAAAAAGAAAGAAAAGGACCATACTAGGATTGATTGAGAGAAAAGCCAAGAGGCGGCGGAGTTGGCGGCCCTGCTACGGGGTCGTCAATCGATAGCGGTTGCATGCGCCGAAAAACCACCCTCACTACCACATACCAACCATTACGTTACTGCCAGCTTTTATTAGTACTCGCGTTATCAGCTACGAATTTCACTCAAATGATACTATATCTCTCGACAATGCAGCATCTCGTTAACAGCGACCTTTTCATTCATTGTAAGGGCAAGTGAAGGGACGTTTACCCAACATCAAGAACCTTTCTAGGGGTTGGTGACCTGACAGCGAAATCCTTTTTCACCAATGCGGTATAATTAGAAAACCAATATTGTCGGGAGGTGGAGTAAATCCGGTGTCTGGTGAAATTTATTTAGTGTTTCAGCGACATAAAAGAGAATTTGCTATGGAGGGTTGTTTAGTGTAGAAACAACTTTTAAAAAATTATCAAGAATTACTTGTAAAAGCGTTTTTAATTTGTTCCAAATGATTCTAAAAACATGCTTCAAATGATGAGGATTCAAAAACGTTTGAGTGGAAAGATTAAAAAATTTGATATTGACACAATTATTGCAAATCTCTCTTTAGCCTACGGCCTCGTAAAAACAAATAAAGACAGACTATCCTTTACACATTAAATCTGAAGGTATCAGTTTGATATACAACATAGTGATCCAACAATGTGACAGTCTTTTTTTTAATAATACAAGTTTTCGTATCAATTAAATTGAGCTGCAGCACTTTTGATGCCTCAGGATTCACAGAGTTAGGACCAGTAATTTTGAAAATAGGTTCACCTACTAGAAAATTGGAAGTTACTCAGAAAAGAAGTCTGAAAAAGTAAAATCATGAAAGAATCCATAACACTTTTACAAATATTAATAAAAAATAGTACTGCCTTTTTAAAATTAATTGAGAATGTCAGAATATCATCGAATCACATTGTGGCTTCTTTTCGCGTAATAGCCTTGTTTCCAAAGATTCCATGTGAAAAGTTCAAATTGCCATAGGAAAACGATAAGATTCGATTAAAGGCCGTACCAAGATTCCTCAAAACGATTTCTTGAAGCTATACAATATGTCTTTCATTCAGATTATTGCAAATGTAATAATATTATTTATAAACACAAATTTGGAAGTCAGGAACATTAGGAAAATGAAGTTTCTAAAAAAATGAATATCCAATATTAAGACTTACTCTTGAAACTGAAGTTGAAGGAATTTAATATAAACTGATGAAGGCTACATTATCGTAGATTAGCATAAAAAAAATGATTTGTTCGGGAAGAACACTTAGTTTTCTTCTTAATCGTTCTATTCAAAACAAAAAAGAAGTCGTAAAGAATTCGATTGATAGAGCTCTTAAATTGTCGCATCCAGATCTTCATGAAAATAAATATTGAATTGTGTAAAAAAATCTTTTTCTCAACCAGTATCTGAATAATTTTATTGAGAAACATGTGCACAACAGAATTAATCATAATAAAAGTGAAAATAATATTCGACAAAGCTATTATTTAAAAACAGATATCTTGAGATGTAACAAAATTTGGTATGTTATCAACTGGATAAACTGATTTTTTGTTCTCGATAATAAAGTCTTATATATGCAAATCAATTTTAACCAAAGAATAGAAAATTATACTGAGAAAGTTTTTATATTATTCTTTATTTTTTCATCATCAGGTGTTATATGAATTTTAATTAATATGAGGTTTTATTGCTCATACCAGTAGTTTTCCTATAAATAATCCTCGATGAGGAACGCTAAGTTGGTTTTGAAATATATTAGTTCCGTAGAAGTATAAAAAAGAGAGAAAGAATAAGGCAGGAGTAATGGGTTAGTTTTGTTCGCTTCTTTATTTTTTCTGCCTATTTTTTCTTTTTTTGTTGCATTAAATGCATAAAATATATCATAAGAAGTTCATATCGATCTTAAAAGAAATTTTGTGTTGAGGCAATTAATCAAAGGTGAAATTTATTATTTTTTCCCTTGATCGGAAATATCCCTATTGTTGTGTAAATAAATAATATTATAATACCGCGTATTTTGAAGGTCATCAAATTAAAAAAGAAACTTTCGTTAAATAAATATTTTTCAAGATAACAGTTTTAAAAAAATTATTTTATCAGCCCAAATATTCAATAAAGGAATGACCGGATTCATTTCAAATCATGAAGGTTCGGATATGTTTTTCAGTTCGCAGAATAACAAAATGCAAATTCTTTCTTCAAACTTTGATAGTTTTTGACATGATTTGCATATTCAAGTTTTCTTTCCAGACTTTGGTGAGGTTTACTCTCCTTTTTGGACATCAGCCGAAACTTTAAACCCGTTTAAAATTAACAAAATGTCGGCCATTCGTTTGAAAACATGAAGACTATTTTCAGAAAAAAATGAACAATTATATTTTTGTCAATCTTTTGTTATGTTTATTTCTAAGGAACACAATCGCATTTTATATTTGTACACAGGTATCATCGTAATGATTTTGTTAATTTTGAACTGTTTTCAAATTTTTTGGTCTTGGAAACCTGGAAATGTAGATTTAAAAAAAACTTGTAAGAGTCAGTGAATTTCTATTCTATTTATGATGATTCTATATTATAATGTTACAAGATTAGAATTCCGGTCTTTAAATTTAACTGGTCAGGAAAAATAAGAATTTGATGAGGGAAAACTGAAAAGACAAAGAATTTTGAAAATAAAGTTTTGCAACTAAACTGGAAAGAAGACTGTAAACCTCACCAGATTTGAAAAATAAAATTTATGATAACTGAATTATATAAAAAACTATCAAAGTTTGGAGAAAAAATATTTGTTTGAAAACAAGCTTTAAAATTTAAATGCTTTAGATTTTTTTCTCCTGTCAAATATGAACTGATCCTCAAACTATTTTTCTCTAATTATAACCAAAAACAATAGTAAAAATCTATTTCAGTTCACAATATCATAATCTATGTCTTTCATGACTGCGAAAAATGTTTGCATCCTTACATTTTGAAATTACTATAATATTAATATTAAAGTAATAAAAATCGATGGAACATTCGATCAAGATAATTGTGTACTATTTCATAACAAATATTTTTCCCTGTTTAATGACTGCATTTTAATTGCACAAAGCACTCTTGTTTCAAATTATTATTTTAATGGAAATGAAATTTTCATCATTTTCCGTCATTTTTCTTGTTTAACTAATTGATCCAGTTAACCAAACAAAATCCAAGATTTATTTGAAGGCAGTGATACGTGAATAGCGAAATATTGTTGCAGGGATTCAAAGGTAAAACGGAAAATATATTCGTTGGCCCATACAATACTATATTGACATCCGTGATCGGTTAGGACAACCTTATGAAAACAAGGATTTTTATCTGTGTACACATGTTCTATCGAAAATGAAAATCTATCAGACATTTTATACAGGAAAATGTTATTCTTTAGAAATATCTCGAAATCAAATATCCTCCATGCAAATACTGTTCTTCTAATATTAAAGAAATTGTTGAGAAATATATACAAGATATGTTCTGAGAACCCTTTTTAATCTGGCTTATAAATCTGAATTGAAGATTTTTACTTTTCCGATATCAAAGATGACTATATATAAATGAAAAAGTTCAACTCATATGGGAGATGATTGGTTATTTTCTATAATAGATCACTTAATATAAATGATTCTGCTACCAAAACAAGAATTCCCGCATGACCTAATATAATCTATTTTGAATTCCTGGATGTACGTAATTAAACCCGCATGAGGGTCACTCAGAGACCAATAGGAATTTGAAATGGACTACCTAGGAATTTCCGGTATGGTGTTTAGCAGACATATATTTTACAAACGCCTTCATGGCTTCATTATTTACAAAAGATAAAAGAAAAGCCATAACACGTGTTTCCAAATTTTAATTATTGTAACCAATTTTATTTTTTAGATATAACTATTAAAAGGAATTCATAATTAATTTCAAAAATTGCCTTTTAAGGTTACTATTTAACCGATTTTAGTCTTAAAGTCACTTCAAATCACTAATTTTCAGTCAATAGATATGCCTGATTTGTCACCTATATTAAAAAAGTAAAATGATTTAAAAATGAAAATTCATCGTGAAAGTTACTGATTAAGTCGGGCGAAATGACTAATTTCTTAAAAGTTTTAGTTTCGATCCTTCAAAATTACTGGTTAGATCAATTCGTCTTCATTGGTAGAAAATAAATCTTCTTGGTTCAAAGTTCATCCTTTTTGTTGAATTCAACTATTCTTTATTTGAAATTAAAATCTTTGTTTGTTTGAATACTAACTATTACATTTTTTTTAGAATTCATGTGCCTATTGAAAATTCAATTATTTGGTTAAAAGTTAAACTACTTAAAAAAAATTTTTTTCATGAAAATTCATCACTTTTATTGAAAACTTATTTCTGTGGTTGAAAATTTAACTATTTTGTTAAAAATTTGTTGTTTTTTTTCTGTTTGAAAATTAATTTTTCTAACTGAAAATTGAACTATTCCATTTTTGGCTGAAAATTCATCTTTATTAGTTGAAAATTCGATAATTTGTTTGGAGTGTCATGTATTTCGTTGCAAACGGGCCAATTGGTATAAAATAAATCTGACAAATTGAAAATTCATCTTTTCGGTTGAATTCCTTTTTTTTTATTTAAAATTGAAATCGCTTTTTGATTGAAACATCATCTATTGAATGAAAGTTGAAATACTTTGCTGAAAATTCATTTTTGTGATTGAAAATTCATCTCTTTGGTTGAAAATTGATCTACTTTAGTTAAAAATCAATCTTCTAGCGAAAAATTTATTTTTTGTTTGAAAATTCAACTACCTAGTTGAATGTTTAACTGCTTTCTTAAAATTAAAATCTTTTTATTTATGATTCATTATTTTAGTTGGAAATCTCTCTGCTTAGTTGATAATTATACTGTTCTTTATTCAAAATTAACATATTTTTCAGTCGAAAATTCAGCTACTTGGTTAAAAGTTGAACTGCTTTATAGAAAATTAATTTTTTTGGTTGAACATTATTTTAATGATTAAAATGTAACTATTCCGCGTTTGGTTTAAAATTTATATTTTTCACTTGAAAAATTAATTATTTGTTCAAAATGCATCTGTTTTAGTAGAAAATTAATTTTCTTAGCGAAAAATTAATTTTTTCATTCGAAAATTCAACTAACTGATAGAATGTTCAACTGCTTTGTTAATATATATTTTAGTTGAAAATGCAGCTACTTGTTGAAAAGTTGAACTACTTGTATGGAAATTAATTTGGGTGATTAAAAATGTAAAACTATTCCTATTTGGTTGAAAATTCGTTTTTTTTCGTTGAAAATTAATCTTCTTAGCGAAAAATTCATTTTTTTTGTGTGAAAAATTTAAGTATTTTGTTATAAATTTATTTAGTTTGGTTAATTTCAACTGTTCTCAATTTAAAATTAACATATTTTTTTATTTGAAGATTTAACTACTTGGCTAAATTAGGATCACTTTATTCAACGTACATTTTTTTGGTTTAGGATTAATCCTTTTAGTTTGAAACTCATCTATTGTTGAAAATTGAATTATATTGTTAAAAATTAATTTTCGTATTAGAAAATTGAATTATGATATTTTTTGGTTAAAAATTGATCTTTTTAAGTTGGAAATTCAACTAGTTGGTTGAAAATTGATGTATTTTGTTTTAAACGTGTCTGCTTTTGTAGAAAATGAATCTTCCTGGAGTGAAAATATATTTTTAAATGAAAATTCATTTTTTTTTTGGTTAAAAATTAATGTTGACAATTGAAAATTCAACAGAATTGATAACTGAAAATGACTGATTTCATCAGTGATTAAAATTGACCGATATAAAAAATCACATTTGAGTGATTTGTTAGTCGTCGAATCCGCATAATTAGAATCAGTCGAAATAGATGTCTAATCAAGTCATTTTTTGACCGATTACAGTTTAGCGTGTGGTAAATGTATGCTTTTTGAAAGGGTTGGCACATAATAGAGCAAATAATAGGCGAAAATCATTTTCTTATGAAATGATAGTGCAAGTTTCGTGGTTCTTGAGATGATCAAGATTGGATTGTTAATACAGTTGTTAAGTTGAGAGTTTGCGTGCCAGTGGTGCATTTACGTCGACGTAATTCCGTTATCGATAATAGTAGCGTCGATTCCAATCGCGAAATAGTATATGGACATTTTCTGAATTTTCACAAATTGGATTGGTTGACCAAATTGTTTCAAAGTTTTGAATGTCGGTATAATTCCCGCATTTGATGACTCATAAGCCAGTCAAAAGTGACATTTCAAATCATTCAAATTTCAACCAAGTAGTTGAATTTTCAATTAAAAAAAAAAAGAATTCACAAAAAAATGTAGTAGTTGGTATTTCAACAAGAAAAGATTCTAATTTAAAAAAGAAAACAGTTAAATTTAACCAAAAAGATTAAGTTTGAACCTAAAAGTTGCAGTTAAAAAAAAAAGATGAAATTTCTATCAAAGAGATGATTTTTTAAATAAAAGTGATTTTAACAAAAAAAATTCAATCATTAGAGAAAAAAAATTCCATTAAAAATGTTAAATTCCCAAGCCAAAAATATGAATTTCGTACAAAACAGTTGATTTTTCAAGCAAGAAGATTAATTTTCTAGCAAAAAAGACTGATTTTCGACCAGTTACATACATTTTCAATCAAATTGTTGAATTTTTAAACAAGAAAGGAAAATTTTTCAACCAAAAATGGAGAAGATAACATTTTATTTAAAAAAAAACACAAATTTTCTACAAAAAAGTTGAATTTTCAACCGGAAAATATAAATTTTCCACAAAAATGTTGATTTTCGACCAAAATTTTTAGTTTAAAATCAAAAACAGTTCAATTTAATCAATGAAGACGAATTTTTAACGATAGAATTGAATTCTCAAATAAAACAGATTAATTTTCAACAGAAAAGTTTTAATTTTAATGAAAAAAGACAACATTTCCTACCAAAGAAATGAATTTTTGAATAATAATGAAGAATGAAAAAAATGTAATTTAAAATGATAAATTCCCAAGCCAAAAAGATCAGTTACGCACAAAACAGTTAATTTTTCATTCAAGAAGATTAGTTTTTTACCAAAAAAGACTGATTTTCATCCAATTACATTAATTTTGAATCAAGCAGTTGAATTTTAAACAAAATAGTTACATTTTTTGTCAAAAAAATTAATTTTCAACCTAGAAAGATGATTCTCCAACAAAAAATGTAACAGTTGATACTCAAACAACAAAAAAATTTAGTTTAAATTAAAAAACAAATGAATATAATCAATAAAGGCGAATTTTCAATAGAATATTTGAAACCTCAACTAAAACCGATTAATTTTCTATCAAACTGTTGCATTGTTACATTATACATTTCCAATTATACATTTCCAATAAGATTGTTACATTTCAAACCAAGAATATTAATTTTCAACCCAAAAAAAACGAATTTTTAAGAAAATACATGAATTTTTTACTCGAAATGATAAATTTTCAAACGAAAAATAAAACAGTTAAATTTTCAATTACAAAAATTAATTTTAAATCCAAAACGAAACGAATTTTCAACAAAATAGTTCGAGTTTCCAACAAATAGTTGAATTTCCTACGAAATTGTTGAATTCTCAACCAAATAGTTGAATTTTCCACAAAATTGTTGAATTCTCAATCTAATAGCTAATTTTTAGTTATAAAACTTAATTTTTAACATAAAAACTTACATTTTCAACAAAAAATGTAATAGTTGATATTTTAAGAGAAGAATATTATAGTTTGAAATAAAAAAGAGTTGAATGTAACCAATAAAGAAGAATTTTCAACAAACGACTTAAATCCTCAGCTAAAACAGATTAATTTTCAACCAAACAGTTGCACTGTTAACCAAAAAATTGATTTTCTACCAAAGAAATAAGAATTTTCAACAAAATACATAAATTTTTAACTAGATAGTTACATTTTCGACCAGAAAGATTAATTTTCTATCAAAAAATACGAATTTTATACAAAATAGTTGATATTTCAAGAAAAAGAGATTTCAATTTAAGGCAGGATTCTACTTTCGAACACGCGAAAAAAATTCTATTTTTGTAACATTTTTTTTTAAACATTAACAAAGATATTGATGTAGGATTTGTTATGCTTAATAAATATACTCTTAAAATACGTTCAACAAAATTTTTTAGTTTATTTTATGCGCTCTATATACATTTAAATGGCACTTTCTCGAAACCACGTTTTTTACCGCTTGTTAAAAGATCTCCGAAACTACCGAATCGATTGGTCTGAAATTCTTACCACATATTCAATGCATATACATCAACCGGATGTAGCAGATTTATATACAAATTTTCATTTCTACAATTATTTTCTTTACAAAATATAAGCAAAAAGAATTTTTTTCAAATTGCCGCCGTTTTTTTTGCATGTACATGAAAAAATCTGCTATACCACAGGTTGATGTATATTTACAGAATATGTGGTATAAATTTCAGACCAATCGATTCTGTAGTTTCAGAGATTTTTTAACAAGCGGTAAAAAACGTGGTTTCGAGAAAGTGCCATTTAAATGTATATGGAGCGCATAAAATAAACTAAACACAAATTTTTAATTTATTTTTAGAGTATATTTGTTGAGCATAACAAACTACACATGAATATCTTTCTTAATGTTTAAAAAAAATGCACAAGAATAGCATTATTTTTCGAATTGTTAATAAAAAAATTAATTTTCCACCAAAAAGACGAAATTTCAAGAAAATACATAAATTTTTAACAAGATTTTAATATTTTCAACCAAGATGAGTAATTTTCTAGCAAAAAAGACGAATTTGCAACTAAATATTTGAATTTTCAATTCAAGAAATGAATTTTCAACAAATTATTTCAACTTTTGACCAAGTAGTTGAATTTTCTGCAGAATATTGATATTTTTAGCCAATTTCCAAACCAAAAAGACGAATTTTCAACTAAATATTTAAATTTGTTATCAAATAAAATCTTCCAGTCAGGAAAGAAAAAAATTTGTTTATCAAATTGTTAAATATTTGAGGCAAAAGAACGAATTTTCAACCAAAAGGGATGACTTTTTAACAAAATTGTTAAGAAAATTGAAGAGAGCTCAGGAGTCATCAGTATTTTTTTTCTCACGGTAGAATTTTTCGATCCTGTATTTTCGGCTTGTTTTTTCCTCGGTTGTTTTGCTTATTAATGTAAATGAGAGTGAAACCAATATGAAGGACTAAAAAAGATGAAAGGCTCGTAAAATCGTAAATTAATTAAAAAGATTCTGAGTACAAATAGCTTAAGCTTAAGGCCTTAAGGTTTTAACACAGTGTAGCTCGTGCCACCGACACAACTATACAATCCATAATAATGGGCGGTTCGGGTTACCACGGCTCCTTTGGGTCGGCAGGTAATATAATGGTGGGATGATTATGTGTTGCTAACTACCTGATGATAATTTACGAGATGAGAAATTTCCGGGAGACATGTCCATTCTAACATCGAAAAGAACTGGGAATTTTTTTAGGAGGCCCGATTGCCATGAGAAGGTCTCAATTTTATGTCTTCTTTTCATCTAATCTATATATCAAACACCAAATTCCATAGGAAAAAAATAAATTTCAATTTTCGAAGAACACTTGGATTTCTTACAATTTGACATAAATTTTTATTAGACACGTTATCTTATAACCGAACAGTTGCATTTTTAACAAAAAAAGATCAAATTTCTACTAAAAGAGATGAATTTTTAAACCTAAAAGACCAATTTTCACACAGGAACAATTTCTTCGTCGGGAAAAAAAACATTTTATATCTCAAGTGTTGCTTTTTCTAACCAAATAGGCGAATTTTTTCGAAAACATTTGAATTTTCAAACCAAAAATATGAATTTTCAACCAAACATTTTAATTTTCTACAATAGTTGGATTTTCAAAAAAAAACACTTGAATTTTCAACCAAGAAAGATCAATTTTACACCAATTTGTCAAAACTTCAAGCAAAGAGACCATTTTTTGAATAGAATAATTGAATTTTCTAACGAAAAAGGTGAATTTTCAATCTTGATCAAAATGGATGGATTCTCGACACAATATTTACATTTTTACCAAAATAATTGAACTTGTGACCACATAGTTAAATTTTCGATTCAGAAAGATGAATTTTCAACCAAATAGTTGAAATTTTAACAAAAAAAGTTTATTACCAACCAAACAGGTGCAATTACTACCAAATAGTTGAACTTTCATATCCAAAAGATTAATTTTTTAGGAAGCAGTTGAATTTTCAATCCAAAAAGACAAATGATTAACAAAACGGGTAAATTTTCAACAAAATAATTGAATTTTTAACCAAATTATTGACTTTTTAACAAAAAGGATGAATCCTTACAAAAAAATTAATTTGTAATAAAGAAGTTCAACTTTCAACCAAGTAGTTAATTTTTAATAAAAAAATATTACCTCTCGACAAAAAATATAATAGGTAATATATCAACCAAGAATGGATTTTAAATCAAAACAGGTAAATTTAACCAAAAAAGGAGAATTTTCAAAAAAAAGAGTTGAATCTTTAACCAAAATGGATTTTTTTTACCAAACTGTTGCATTTTTGACAAACAAAGAGCAAATTTCTACCAAAGAGATGAATTTCTGAACCAAAAAAAAAAAAAAATTTCACCCACGAAAAATTTGTTCGTCCAGACAGAAAAATTGTTTTATCTGTGTTGGTTTGACAGACCAAATAAGCGAACTCATTCGAAAACATTTGATTTTTCAAACCAAAAATATGAATTTTCAACCGAAAATTTAAATCTCAACTATAAAGTTAATTTTCATCCAAACATTTGAATTTTCTACAATAGTTGAATTTTCAACAAAAAACACTTGAATTTCCAACCAAAAAAGATCAATTTTAGACCAATTCGTCGAAACTTCAAGCAAACAGACCTTTTTTTACATAGAATAATTTAATTTTCTTCCAACAACTTTTCTACCAAAAAGGTGAATTTTCAATCCAAAAAGACGATTTTTTAACAAAACGGTTGAATTTTTGAACAATATAGATGACTTGATTAAAATGGATGGATTCTCGACACAATATTTGCATTTTTTATCAAAATAGTTGAAATTTTTACAAAAAAAAAAAGTTTATTATTAACCGAATAGGTGCAATTACCACCAAATAGTTCAACTTGCATGTCCATAAGACAAATTTTTTAGAAAGCAGTTGAATTTTCAGTCCAAACAGACAAATGATTAACAAAACAGGTAAATTTTCAAAAAAAATGATTGAATTTTCACCAAAATTGTTCAATTAATAACAAAATAATTGAATATTCAACAAAATAGCTGAATTTTCAAGAGAATAATGAAATTTTAAAACAAATTATTGACTTTTTAACGAAAAGGATGCATCTTCACAAAAAAAATTAATTTTTAATAATGAAGTTCAACTTTTAACCAAGTAGTTAAGTTTTTAATAAAGAAATATTAATTCTCGACGAAAAACATAATAGGTAGTATATCAACTAAGCAAGGATTTTAAATCAAAAACAGGTAAATTTAACCAAAAAAGGCGAATTTTCAATAAAATAGTATATATATAGTAATAATATGAATTTAAAAAAAAACCTAACTTTTAACTATAGTTGAATTTTAAACTGAAAACGATGAATTTTCAACCAAAAATAGAATAATTCGATTTTCAGTAAAAAAAAAAAAAATGATTTAAAAAAAAAACGAATTTTCAACAAATAAGATTAATTTTCCATCAAAGAGATGGATCTTCAACTAATAAAATGAATTTTTTAAGAAAGTGGTTCAACTTTCAACCAATTACTCAAATTTTCAATAAAGAATATTGATTTTCTACAAAAAGGACGAAGTTACAAGAAATACATAAATTTTTAACTAAAATGTTGAATTTCCAACTAAGAAGGATCATTTTTTACCAATAATGAAATAGTTAAATTCTAAATAAAAAAAATTAATTTTCAACTAAATAAAGAACAAATTGTCTACAAAATAGTTAAATTCTCAATGAACGAGATAAATCTTCAATTAGTAAAATTAATTTTTAACTAACTACTTCGACTATAATTAATATATAGTTAAATTTTTAATCAAGAGACTAAATAATTAATTTTTCCGCCAATAAAATTAATTTTTAAGAAAGTAGCGCATCTTTAAACCAACTAGTTAAAGTTTTAATGAAAAAGATGATTTTTCAAAAAAATATTAAATTAAATATTGACGCAATATAAAAGGGAAATCATACAGAAGATAATTTTTTGATTAATTAAAAAAATATTTGGAAAAATTCGCTTGAAAGGAGATAGATTGTGCTCTTTATCAGTTTGAAACGATACAACATTTTTGTAGAGCTATAAAACTACCCTCAAAATGTTATCTCTTTAGTAGAAGATCGCTTTCAAGGATAAAAATGAGTAAAGTATAAAATGCTTCATAATATCAGCAGTAAATGTCCCGTGGCTAGTAAAATCCTATATATAGCAGCTGTACTTTACAATTTAGTATCTATCATAGCATCTTTATATACAGGTAAAAAGTCGACTCATTTGTAGTTGACATTTAAAAATGTAGAATATATGATGTCGCTGTTGACCCTTTTCTAAGTAATTTCAACTAAAAAACAGCAATTTTTAACCACAACAAATCAAATTTTCAAAAAAACAGTTGAATTTTGAACCAAATTGTTGGATTTTCAAACAAAAATATTAATTTTTCGCTAAGAAGATCAATTTTTAACTACAAAGATTAATTTCCGACCAAACAGATGAATTTGTATCTAAAAAAGATAAATTTTTAATCAAACACGGAATGGTTAAATTTTCAATTACCAAATTATTTTTATAACAAAAAAATACATTTTCAACAGAGTGGTTCAACTTTTAACCAAGTGGTTGAATTTTCAACTGAAAATATGGTTATTTTAAATAAAAAATACAATTGAATTATAAAATATACGGGTGAATTTCAATGAAATTGAAAAATAAGTATTTTTCGATAAGAAGATAGATTTTCGAGCAAAACTAGTGAATTTTCAACTAAATAGTTAAATTTTCAACCAAAAAGATGTTAGTTTGATGAATCTAAAATTATGAATCTTCAACCAAAAAAATGAATTTTCAACACAGTAATTCAACTAAAAAAGATGAATTCTCAACAAAAAATTTAATAAATGATATCTCAACAACAACAAAAATAATTTGATTTAAAATTGAAAAAAATTGAATTTAATGAAAGAGGTGAATTTTCAACCAATACATGACAAAATACATAAAATCCAACTGAATAGATGCATTTTAAAATAAAAAGATCAATTTTTACCAAAAAATGTGATAGATAAATTTTCAGTTAACAAAAAAACAATTTTCAACAAAATAGTACAATTTTTAACCACAAAGATGATTTTTCAACTAAAATGATGAATCCTTGAAAAAAATGAATTCTCAAGAAAAATAAGTAGTACTTGGTATTTCGACAAAAAACGATTTTGATTTAAAATGAAAAACAATTTAACTAAACCAAAGAGATGAATTTTCAAACAAAAAAATTCATTTCGCTAAGAAGATTAATTCTTTACCAAAACAAATAAATTTTTTACGAAATAATTGAATTTGTAACCGAAGAGATTAATTTTTAACTAGAATTATAAATCTACAATAAAAAAAATCAATTTTCAAGCAAACAGTCAAATTTTTAATTAAAAAAAAGATGAATTTTCAACCAATAAAATTTGATACCAATAGACGAATTAACAACAAAATGCATGAAACTCCCACCAAATAATGAATTATCAAATGAAAAAGATCCATTTTCAATCGAAAACGGAGTAGTTTAATGTTTAGTTAAAAAAATTAATTTTCAAAGAAAAACAAAACCACGAATTTTTAACAATTTTTCAACCGCAGAGATGAGTTTTCTACTAAAATGATGAATCTTCATAGAAAATTAATTATTAACAAAGTAGCTCAACTTTTAACCAAGTAGTTGAATTTTAAATAAAAAAATACGAATTCTTAAAAAAGTATGTAGTAGTTGGTATTTCAACAAGAGAATTTTTTCATTTTAAATAAAAAGAAGCAAGTAAAATATTTCTTCATTTGCAGGTGACATTTTAAAATGAAGAATATATGATATCGATATTGAACATTTTTCAAGTAACTTACGAGTATATATGTTGAATTGTAATAAAGTGAGGAACGTCAAAAGATAAATTTTATTTCATGACATATATCTTTTTCATATAAAACGAGGAGCAAAATATGGAATTGGAATATAAGTGAAAGATTAATGTTGCAACCTGAAAAGCTGAAAAGCAATTTATATCGTACACATGCAATTTTGAGAAATCGATTGATATATAATACCCGAAACTTGCACATTTTTTAAATATTTTAACTTGCTATTTGTTAGTTTAACGAAAAATGTCAAGTTTGGTATTTCAAATAAAGGAAACTTAAATTAAAATTTAAATGCAGTTTAATTGATCCAAAATGGACATTTTTTACCGAAATAGTTGAATCATAAACTAAAACAGATTAATTTTCTACCAAGAAGACGAATTTCCAATAAAAAAATTACATTTTTAAACAAAGAGATGAATTCTAAGCTAAAATGATGAATCTTCAACCAAAAAAGTAAATTTATAACGAAGTCGTTGAATTTTTAAACAAGTAATTGAATTTTATATCAAAAAACATAAATTTTTAACGAAAAATATAAATGTTGATATTTCAACTGGAAAATATTTTTATTCTTTATTTGAAAGCAGTTGAATTTATAAAAAAGACGAATTTTTCAGGAAATTAATTTTCTACCAAAAAGATTAATTTGCAAAAAAAAGTTCCATTTTAAACCAAAGGGATACATTTTATACTAAAATTATGAATCTTCAACCGAAAAAGTAAGGTTTTAACAAAGTCGTTAAATTTTTAACCAAGTAGTTGAATTTTCTACTAAAAAGGTGAATTCTCAACGAAAAATATAAATTTTAATACTTTAACAAAAAAGATAAATTTTGAAACAAGAAGATTAATTTTCTGTCAAAGAGATGATTTTCTAACAAAATAGTTACCTTTTGAGCCAAAAAGATGAATTTTGAACTAAAATGAAGAATCTTCAACAAAAAAAGTAAATTTTCAACAAAGTCGCTAAATTTTTAAACAAAAAATTAAATATTAAATATTAATCTTATACCAAAAAAGATGAATTCTCAACAAAAAATATAAATGTTGATATTCCGACTAAAAAATATTTTTATTTTTATTTAACAGCAGTTGATTTCATCCAAAAGATGAATTTTCAACCTAGACAGATTTTTAACCAAAAAGATGAATTTTCAAATAAGAAGATTAATTTTCTGCCAGAATGATGAATTTTCGAACAAAAAGATCAATTTCTTACCAAAAATATGACTTTTCAACAAAATAGTTACAATTTTAATCAAAAAGATGGATTTTGAACTAAAATGATGAATTATAAAAAAGTAAATTTTCAACAAAGTTGTTAAATTTTTCGCGAAAAAATAAATTCAATATCAATCGAATTTCAACCAAATTGTTGAATTTTCAAACCAAAAAGGTAAATTCTCTATAAAACAGTTGAATTTTAACCCGAAAATACCCATTTTTAACCAAACTTTAATTTTCAACCAAACCGAATTTTCGACGAAATTAATGGAATTTTCAACCCAAAGAGCTGAATTTTTAATCAAAAAAGACGACTTTTCAACAAAAAAGTTAACTTTGAACCAAATGCTTTAATTATCAACGAAGAAGATTAATTTTATACAAAAGAATACGCAATTTCCACAAATTATATGAATTTTCAACTTAGTTGAATTCTCAATTAAAAACGATAAATTGTCAACCTAAAATGGATTAGTTAAGTTTCCAAAAAATAAAAATTTTTAACGAAAAAAAAAGAAATAAAAAGAAAATGGGTGAATCTTCAACCATTAAAAACAATTTTTCACAAAGTACCTAGTGCAACCTTCTCGGCTCCCGGTCCAGCGGCCACTCTAATTTTATATGAAATATATGCATATTTTAATCTGAATTTTATATAAAAAATTTATTTAAATATCCTGTTTTTAAGATAAACTTGAGTTAAAGAAGTAAAATATTTAGAGGAAGAGCATATAGATAAATGTTTTTCAGAGTTATTTAGAAACACATGAGAGGAGAGTTAGCAGATGTATCCAAAATTAGATGACTCCGCACTACTCTAATTATTCCGCTTTAAGCCCATTAGGCATTTACACTCTGTAAAGTAGGCCATGAAATGCGAAAACACACAAAGTGGCTCAAAAAGTAAATTTATAATGGAAACAGAATGTCAAGAACTTTCTTGGTACTTGCACCCTACAAAATTTAGATCCCACTATTTATAAAAACGTCCTCTCAGGAGACCTGCTAATTAATATTAATTTATTTAATAATTTATTTTATCAAATTATTGAGTTATTATTGATCATGCTTTCGGATTCAATATGCAATTTTTTAATGATTTTTCATGAACCATGAGGTTGAGAAAATTAGGAATCATCAAAATCATTCATAAAAAATGATTTTATGACCAACAAATTTTTATGATTGAAAAAATATATAGTTAACTAAGCCAGAACCATAATAAATTTTTAACCAAAAATGAAAAAGTTAAATTTTCAATTAAAAAAATGACTTTTAAATTAGCAGTTGAATTTTCAACCAAAAAGATGAAATTTTCCTCTAAATAGTTTAATTTTCTACCAAAATAGGTGAATGTTCAACCCAAAAGTCGAAATCTTAAGAAAAAGTTTAACTTTCATTAAAAAAGAATGAATTTTCAACCCAAAAAGATGACTTTTGACCATAATTGTGGAATGTTTAATAAAATAATAAAATTTTCAACCAAATAATAAAATATTTAACCGAAAAGGTGAATTTTCAACGAAAAATATAATAGTTGAATTTTGAACCAAAATAGTTTTCAACCCAAAAACACGAATTTTCAACAAAATAGTTGAATTTTCAACCGAAGTAGTTGAATGAGTAACTCAAAAAAAATCTCCACAAACAATTCAATTTTTAACCGAATAGTTGAAGCACTTGTATTTATAAACAAAACTGTTGAATTTTCAACTAAAAGGGATGACTTTTTTGTAAAATTGTAGAATGTTTAACAGAATAATAAAATTCTCAACCTATTAATAAAATACTTAATTAAGAAGACGAATTCTGAACAAAAAAGATAACAGGTGAATTTTTTAACCAAAATAGTTTTCAACCCAAAATTTGATTTTAAAACCAAATTATTTGAACGAGTAACCCAAAAAAAATTTCTACAAAACAATTACACTTTTAAAAGTTAATTTTCAACCAAATAATTCAATTTCGACCAAAATAATCAAATTTTGATGCAAAAAAGACAAACTATAAACAAAAGAGTATAACTTGTTTAATTCCTGCATCTTTCGACGAAAACAATACCCTGAATGACACGCCCATTCTGCATTTGACTAAAGTTAATGAGTTTTATATTGAAATGACCGTTTCTCTTAATTAAAACGCTGATAAAGCAAAGTCGTAGAATTCGAGATCATAAATAAAAAGTAATTAAGACTCCGTGTCTCTCTAGAGGTTTCAAGTGGAAAGCCAAAAAAAGAACAAAACATTAATCAAACTCATACATTAGACTAATAGTACAACCCCATTATTGTAGAAGTTCCTCTTCAAGTCATTCATTTCACGGAGAAAAAAAAGGTTTTTTTTTTAAACCACTTTTTTTTGTTCGTATTCCCAGAATATTGGCCTTGGTTCTTCTCTCGCATGAACTCGCTTGTAATTAGGGGTCTCCTTTTTTCCTCGCATACACTATATACATTACTTTCTTGCGGGGCCTAAAATCTAGAAACAGGGGAAATAAGACAATTTTTCACGAAAGAGAGGAAACATTTATTTTAAATGAAGGAAGTTTCTCGCTGCCCCGAAATTTGGGACGACTAGACACAGCCTTTAAATAAAATTATTATGCGTAATGTATTAAAATGAATTAAAAACTCTTTAAACACCTAATATTTGAAGTAGAAGTATTGCATATATAAATAGATATATTTTTAGCCAAATAGTTGAATTTTCAAGAAAAACGATTAATTTTAATCACAGAATTTTAGTTTTTTACACGAAGGCAAATTTTCAACAAAATACATGAATTTTCAACCATACAGTTGAATTTTCGACTAAACATGATCAATTTTTAACAGAAAATGAAATAGTTAAATCTTCAATTGAAGATATGAAACTTCATTCAAAATTAAATTTTTAACTAAGTTCAACTACCAAACAAGTTGAATTTTCATCCAGAAAAGATGTTCATTTCTAATAAAAAACAGTTGAATTCAACAAAAAACACTTAACAAGCTATAAACTCTTTTCTCCTTTTTTTATGGAACTCTTTTTTCCCCTCTTTTCATCATTTTTGGTAAAAAAATGCAACTGCATGGCTGAAAATTAACTTTTGTACTAAAGGTCAACTACTTGGTTTAAAGTTGAACTAGCTTGAAAAAAATAAATTATTTGCTGTTGAAGGTTCAGAATTTTATTTGAAAATTCATCTATTTTTTCGTAAATTAACATTTTTGTTAGAAATTCATATATTTTCGAGCTGAAAATTCCACTGTTTTGAAGCAAATTTGTCTTTTTAGCTTGACAGTTCAACAATTTTGAACAAAATTAAACTATTTGGTTAAAAATTCGTATTTTTGGATTGAATATATCTGGTTGAAAATTGACCTTTTAGCTTAAAATTAGTTTTTTTGACTGAGAATTTAAGAATTTTTGGTTGAAAATTTATCCTTTTAGCTGGAAATTCATTTTTTCTGGTTTAAAATTCAACTGTTTACTAAAATATTCAATTTTTTAGCTTGAAGACTTAACTATTTGATTGAAAATTCGTCTATTTTAGTAGAAAATTCACCTTTTCGGTTAAAAATTCAGCTACTTGATAAAAAATTCAAATATTTTGTAAAAAATGTAACTATGTTGTTGTAAATTCGTTTGTTTGGTATAAAAATTAATTCTATGATCTAAAAATGTATTTATTGTATTTTTTGTGGAAAATTTTTCATTTATCAGTTGAAAATTCATGCATTTTTGTCAAAAATTAATGTTTGTGGTTGAAAATTCATCTTTGTAGGTTAAAAATCCAGCTATTTGGTAAAAAGTTAAAAAATTTGTTGAAAATTCGTTTGTTTGGTATAAAAATTAATTCTTTTATATGAAAATGTAGCAATTCTATTTTTTGTTGAAAATTTTTCCTTTATAAGTTGAAAATTCATCACTTTCTTCGAGAATTCAACTATTTTATTAAAAGTTTGTCTTTTCTGGTTAAATTCAACTAGTTTAAAATTCGGTTTTCTTTTTTCGAAAATTAGTTTACGGCACTGAATATTTAAGGATTACATTTTTGGTTGAAAATTTATCTTTTTTAGTTGAAAATTCATCTTCTTTGATTGAAAAGTAACTTTCTTGATATAAATTCTTCTTTTTCGGTTTAAAAGTCAACTGTTTTCTGAAATATACGACTTTTCGGCTTGAATACCCAACTATTTGATTGAAAATTCGCCTATTTCAGTAGAAAATTCACCTTTTTAGTTGAAAAATCAGCTATTTGGTAAAAAATTCTAATATTTTGTAGAAAATTTAATTATGTTGTTGGAAATTCATTTGTTTGGCATGAAAATTAATTCTTCTATCTGAAAACGTATTTATTATATTTTTCGTGAAAAATTTTTCATTTATAAGTTGAAAATTCATGCCTTTTTGCAAAAAATTAATCTTCGTGGTTGGAAATTCATCTTTATAAGTTGGAAATCCAGCTATATGGTAAAAATTCAAATAATTTATGAAAATTCGTTTTTTTTGGTATAAAAATTAATTCTTTTATATAAAAAAGTAGCAATTCTATTTTCTGTGACCAATTTTTCCTTTATAAGTTGAAAATTCATCACTTTGTTCGAGAATACAACTATTTTACTAAAAGTTTGTCTTTTCTGGTTAAATTCAACTAATTAAAAATTCGGCTTTCTTTTTCCGAAAATTAGTTTACGGCTCTGAATATTTAATTACATTTTTGGTCGAAAATCTATCTTTTTCAGTTGAAAATTCATCTTTCTTGATTGAAAAGTAACTTTCTTGTTATAATTTCATAGTTTTCGATTTAAAAGTCAGATGCTTTCTGATATTTTTGTCGTTGAATTTAACTGGTTGTTAATTCCTTTTTTTGTTGTTGAAATTTTTGTTTTAACTAAAAATCTAACTATTCTACTTTTGGTTGTAAATATCTCTTCGTTAGTTGAAAATTCAACTATTTGGTTGAAAGTTTATGTATTTTGTTGAAAATTCGTCTTTTGGTAGAAAATTAATCTTATTGGTTGCAAATTCATCTTTGTATATAGGTTAAATATTCAGCCATTTGGTCAAAAATTCAAATATTTTGTTGACAGCTTAATTGATTTAATGAAAATTCAACTATTTTGTTAGTCATTTTTGTTTGAATCAAACATTCAACTGTTTTGATGAAAATTCATCCTTTTGGATTGAAAATTCATCTTTTATGGTAGAAATGTCATTTTCCTTGGCTAAGAATAAACTCTTTTGTTTCAAACTGAACTTTTGAAGTTGAAAATTCAACTATCATATGAAAAATTCGTCTTTTTCTCTTGAAAATTCAACTATTTGTTTGAAAATGCCCTCCCTTTGGAAATTAGAATGTCACGTAATATGCGGTTCCTATTTCCAAACAGTCCGAAATTAAATTTTACAACCCTGTCTTTTTTATAACCGAATTTTTCCACAGCATTTTAATTTCCGGTGAATACAAGTGCCATTTCGAGCTGAGCATAGAAAAATCGGGCAGCGAATTGCGATACTTATCCGCATATGGAGAACAAAACGAATCTGCTGATGCCGAGTGGAATGACGATTGTCCTACGATTTTAAACAGCGATTTTTATAAAGAACCGCGGCTCTCTTCGTGGTGCACTCATGCACCATTTACGATTTACCATTTACCATTTTTACAATCAACTCATTCTAGATGTATTGTCGAAAGGCCTTAATGCCATATGGCGTCACTGGTGTGTAAAGGCCAAAAGGGTCGGGCTTCTGGTCCTCGAGACACCAAAAGCAGCGAGTACCTTCAATTGCGTGTGTATGTGGTAGTAAGTAGATTCAGAGAGCTTGTATGTACATGTGTACAGTGCACACTGTACACCATGCCGCGACATGGTGCTTCATCTCGAGAACTCGATGAGTTTACGATTAGCGATTAATACCGCAATCCGATTGGTAGTCCATTCAGGGCATAAAGGACAACACAATAAACCTTAATCTCAACCTTATCTAAACCTCAAATCGCATTAGGATCCCCTTTTTAGCTTCTTTTCTTCATCGCAAGGGAAAGGGACTTACTCTCCAACCGGAAATAATTTTAAACCATAATTTCAACCAAATTGTTGCATTTTCAAGCCGAAAAGACGAATTTTCTAAAGGGAGAGACCCATTTTCAACAAAATACATGAATTTTTAACTAAAAAGATTAAAGATCAACGAAAAAGACTTAAATTAAAACTTAAATTAAAAAAATCAATTTTCAATAAAAATAAATGAATTTTCAACAGAAAGTTGAATTTTCAACTGAAGAAATGACTTTTCAACCAAAAAGATAAATTTTCAACCCAGAAGATAATTATTTCTACCAAAAGGATGAATTTCTATCAAATAAAATGAATTGTCAATAAAATAGTTAAACTTTTGAACAAGCAAATGTATTTCCAAATAAAACTATTAATCTTCAGTCAAACAAATCAATTTTTAACAAAGTACTTACATTTTCAAAAAAAATATGAATTTTTTACCAGGAAGATTGAAGTTTTACAATAAAAAACGAATTTTCAACCAAATAAAGCAATTTTAAAGTGAGAAAAAAAAACAATTGTCAACAAAAATGGAATAGTTAAATTTTAGGTTGAAAAAATTAACTTTCTATAAAATAAACGAATTTTTAACGAAAAACTTAAATTTTCAAACAAAGAAAAGAATTTTCAATCTAAAAGATAAATTTTCAACCCAGAAGACTTTTTTCTACCGAGAAGATCAATTTTTAGCAAAATACATGATTTTTCAACTAAAAAGATCAATTTTAAATAAAAAATAGAATCGTTAAATTTTCAGATGAAAAAATAAATTTTCAAACAAAAAAAAAGGAATTTTCAAAAAGACAAATTAATGTTGGGAAAAAGTAAAGTTTTTTCAATTGATTGGATTTTTTTTCTGCAAAAAAGACCAACTTTTAACTAAATACATGAATTGTCAACTAAAAAGATTAAAGATCTACGAAAAACGTGAATTTTCAACCAAATAGCGTAATTTTCAAACAAAAAAGATAAAACTACAATAAAAATGGAATAGGCATAACTTAAATTAACAAAATCAATTTTCAATACAAAAAATTTCAACAAAGAGTTAAATTTTCAACTGTAGAAATGACTTTTCAACCAAAAGGATCAATTTTCAACGCAGAAGATAATTATTTTTACCAAAAGGATGAATCTTCATCAAATAAAATGAATTGTCTACAAAAAAGTTAAACTTTTAAACAAGTAAATGAATTTTCAAGTAAGACTATACATCTTCAGTCAGAGAAATAAATTTTTAAGCGAATACTTGAAATTTAAAAGAAATGAATTTTTAACCAAATAAAGGAATTTTCAACTGAAAAAAAACATTTGCCAATAAAAATCGAATACTTAAATTTTAGGTTGGAAAAATTAATTTTCTATAAAAATAAACGAATTTTTAACGAAAAAGTTGAATTTTCAAACAAAGAAAGAATTTCTAACCTAAAATATTAATTTTCAACCCAGAAGATTTTTTTCTACCAAAAAGATGAATGTTTAACGAAATACATGATTTTTCAACAAAATAGTCAAACTTTTGAAACAAGAGAAATGAATTTTCAACTAAAATTATGGATCTTTAACCAAATAAATCAATTTTTAACCCAACAATTGAGTTTTCAACCAAAAAGATAAATTTTCAACCCAGAAGATAATTATTTTTACCAAAAGGATGAATTTTTATCAAATAAAATGAATTGTCAACAATATAGTTAAGCTCTTAAATTAGCGAATGAATTTTCAAAAAATATTAATTTTTTACCAAGAAGATTGAAGTTTTAAAAAAAAAGAAAAAACACGAATTTTCAACGAAATAAAGAAATTTCCAACTAAAAAAACAATTGCCAACAAAAATT